>WEIU01009111.1:5327-27717 GCA_013389925.1 Aegithalos caudatus
TAAATTAACCTATTAACTGAGTGTAGGGTTTTCTGTATTAATTTTTTGTTTCCATTAAAAACCTACAATCTTCTCTTTACCATTATTCAAATTGTTAAGTAGTTTAGACTGTATAATGTATTATATTCTCACGTTTGAATCAGAGCAATGTCAAGATTACTTTTCAATTGAGACAAATCTGTTTCTGTAGCGTGTAATATGCTTGCAGGTGTGCAGGATGTTCAAAATGTTTGTGACAGTATCCAGTTCTGAGGGGAAAGGGAGACAGCTTGTCTTTTGCCTTTTTTTTTTTTTTTTTTTTGGTTTTTAACCATCAAACACAGTACCAGGAGAGCATACTTTCTACACCAGGCTTCACAGAGAGGTATCAGTGAGTTCAGCAGTTCCTACCACCTGTAGTAGTGTTCACTGGGGCTGAGCTATGCTTCAGAATCAGTTGTGAAGGGCTCACAGACCTAAGCAGGCTCTCCTTACTTGACTGCCCCGTTCAGGGGTTCAACTGAGGAGATGTAGGTAGGGGCCATATGGCTTGGATTACCACACAGTGTAAGATCTAGAGATGAAAGGATACAGGGACTCCTCTGGGAGCCTGCTGATAGGGTGGATGATCCCCTCAAACAGTAAATACAAAGATTTGTATGTCTTTGCCAAGTCTGGTGAGTGATGCTGTATTTGACATTAACAGTTGTTACAGTCATTTATAATAAAGCTAAGACCTTTTTGTTCTCCTTTTTCAATTTAATTCTTTTGTCCAGCATCAAAAAAATAGCATCACATTTTTTTTCAATTTTACAGGACGAGATGCCATTCTTATTTTTATGGGAAATTGTTCAAAACACTAAGGAACCAGGAGCATGTAGATAATGCATGTGCCAATGTTATAGTTTTAGCAAAAATACAATATGAAAATTAAAGTATTTATGCTTGCATATAGTTCATATTGCTGGGAGCTCTAAATGTAATCACTTTCATTTTTCCTGGCAAATGTGCTCATAAGGAAGAACAATACAGCATCACAGCACTTTGTAACACTCAATGGTGATTAGCCTGATTAAGTTATATCATATTCACAATGAGTAATTTAAAAGTATGTAGTATTCAGAGAGAGGAGCAGGAGAAAACAGCTCCGTTCCTTTCATATGTGTTTGCTGTTAATTGTTCACTGAATGGCCTTTTGCCTTTGTCAAACAGCATGTAGTTTCTTTTATGTGCCAATTTTGTGACTTTTGTGAATGTCCCATACAGTGAGAATATATCTCACCATTCCGTAGCTTTAAGGAAACACTTCTGAAGACTGGCAGAGTTTGGCTCCTTCCCTTCAAAATTTCATCTACTTCAGGCATCTTCTAGGAGTTTGTTCTCTCTAGTTGATAACGAAGTACAAGATTCATATTCTGTCCACAGTTGCTTGTTGAAACATTTATTTCCAATACTAATTTTTTGGCTTGATCTTTTACGCCAGAAAATGACAGCCAAGGAAAGACCTGAGTTCTGTAGAGCAAGTAAAATGCAATAGCTTCAGCTATTAAATAAAAGCGTTACAGATTTTTGCAGCTGGAGCTTAAGAAACATTGGGTAGTTAAGTGACGTTATTCAAAATATATTCTCATGATGTTTCCATTTAGAAACATTCCTTCAATCTATGTATATTATTCTCCACTTGATTATGCAGTTTGAATTTTTATAGCCAAAATTCTCTTTGGCCTTCTCATAATGATTACACTATAAAATGCCTTCAAATATTTTAAAAATAAAATTGCTTTCAATAACCAGTTATATTATTTACTATCTATAGATCTCAGCAGAAGAAGCTCTTTTTTTTTTTTGTCAAGTTAACTCTGGAGCCACTTATTCTCTCCTGATTCTTTCATTTCTTGCAAGGGTACCATCATCATTACTAAACATTTATGTACAGCTGTGCATGCACTGTCACAATGATTTGACAATATTTTGCAAGCGAGAGAAAGTCAGAATTTGCATCTTCAGTAGCTTTATCCAAACTTCTTAGAGATGCCTTTCTAGCAGCAATTCTTCCTGTGTACTGCTCAGATTTTGCCCTTTGTTATTTGATACAGCTACAAACTCAGAATTTTGCATAGATGGTACTTGCTGTAAGTGCCTCTGATTTCTCTTAATGCATTACAAATATCCAGAAACAAGTGAAATATATTGACTTCATAAAGAGGATATTACATAACAGGAAAGACTAAAATGCTCTGAATATTCAGGTACTAATTTTGAGGCCTGTTATCAAGAATACATGTTAGGATATCACATTATAGAGATAGCGATCATCTCCAGGCCTGCCTTGTACTGCACTAAGACAGATAACCAAGCTGTCTTTCTTTAATTATTATTGGTTTTGTCTGTGGAAAAATTGAATTGAAACTAACCACTCAATTTTAATCCACAGACCACCAGCTAGCTGGGGACACAGCCTTTCCAATTTGGATTCCAATTTAGACAATAAAAAGAGATCCTTATCCTATAATCTGCCTGTGCCCTGCTGAGTGCACTAAAAGAACATAACTATAAAAAAATCAGGCAGTTTTAGAGGTGTAGTTATGATAGATATTTATTCAGTTCTGAGATTTAGAAGCCAATAACAGAATATTTTGATTCTTTTGAATGATAAGCTAGTTTGTCTCATAGTTGTATCTTTTTTTTCTATACTGATGTAACTCATATATAAAAGATGCTATATAGTAGCAATCCCTGTTCTAATTAGAAAGAGGTACTGGGGTCACACTTTTCATTAAAGAGAAGATTTCTAACAGTTCAAGTGTCAAGTAATGATAATTTTTACTGAAATCAACATTGACAGAAAATTTGGACATGGCTTTCATTTTCCATGTCTATCTGATTTGAACAGATTATTTTTTAATACATCACAAAAATCTGGAATTTAAAAATAGTTTGCTGTGCAGGGATTAGAATGATCATAATTTTTTTTTAACTTTTCAGAGTAAGTGGAGACCATCTGTCTATTAATTTTTCCCAAGTTCTAACTGTAATTATTTTGTAGTATCACATACCTTCATATATCCACATGTATGAAAAGTTTTATTTTTAACTCATCTTAAGGGTATACAAAAACATCTTTTCCCAACTCAGTCTGGATTGAATGCTAACCTGTAGGTCATGGCTTAAATGTTGTTCTTGCTTGGCCAAGGTGCATCCTCAGTTCAAAAACCGTATCTGGTTGTTTGGGGTTTTTTTTGCACACATTTCAATTTAAATATTTGCAGAATGAAGTTAGCACAAAATTGACATTTATCATGAGACTGTTCTTGAAATATAAGATTTACTGAGCAATTTAGATGTGGGAGGAACCCAGCTTTCATCCTGGATGCATGATGTTCTGAAAATAGAAGTGGTATTTCCGATGCTTACTTATGATCCAGCTAAGTTGATATGTGCTGGCAAGGGGTTTTGGGAGCTGCAAACATTTCTTATTTTCAGGATGTCTTTTCAGTTTTAAATCAAATCTCAGTTTCTTCCAGATGACTGTTAGATGATGGGACAATAATCCATTTGAGGTCTGGAACTTAAAAGAACCTAAGTTCCAGGACAGTGGGGTTCTGCTAAGATTCATTTTAAAAAATTGTTTGTAGTTGTACTTTCTTTTACAAATATGAACATCACTTTCTGTCTTTTGAAAAATGTGGCTGTTGTCTTCAAAATACTTTTTATTTGAAAAATAATGATACCAAGTCATCTTAATTAGGTCTCTGATTCTGATAGCAAACAGCAGGGGGGAGGAGGCTTGCGAGGATAACTTACATGACATTTTTTACCTTGTATGCATCCTCAAGACTAGATCAAAATGAAGCTGTATGTTGTTAAGCAGACAGTTCTGTACCTGCTGGTACCATCCTTCTATTCCAAAAGCAAGTGAATTATTTTTGAATTAACTCTTTGAGGTGTACAGCCAGGTACATGTTGGGTGGGACAGACAACACTTCAGCTTCATCCAGGGGAACCACTGTGCTTAAGGACTGAGAGTTGCACTTCAAGTTCATGCTTTACTTTCTCAACAGAGAAAGTTCATACTTTCTGTGGGGCACATGGCCACAAAGCTGTGTGTAAAGGTTGAAGACAATGATCTTTTAGCATTTTTGTTAATTTATTTATTTTCCAGTTTTCAGCATGCCTGGGTTTAAATTCTGGTTTATAATTTATCTGATCTTGGTAACATTGTTTTAGGGCAATCTAGAAACTGGTTTAATTTTTCTCCCTGTTCCTTTACAAAACATTTTTAGAGTATTTTTAAAATCACATTGAGATCCCAATATGCTCCATCTTTTTGACATTCTGATGTAAAACCAGTGAACAGTCAAGATTGCAAGGTACCTGAGGAGCTGTCTGGTGCCAGCTCAAAGCAGGGTCAACCTAGAGCAGGTTGCTCAATATTGCATCCAGTGGGGTTGGCTCCACAACTTCTCTGACAGACCTGTTCTAGTTATGAACTGTAAAACAATTTTACTCATGTTTAAGTGGATTTTCTTCAGTCTTAATTTCAGTTCATTGCCACTTGTCCTCTCACTACCAGAGAGGTCTGGCTCTTCTTTGCTCCCTTCCATCAGATTGTTATACAGATCGATAAGATCCCTCCAAGCCTTTCTTTCTTATAGCCTTTGCAGCTCTCTCAGCCTTTCCTTGCATGGCAGAGGCTCAAATGCAGTTGTCATTTCTGTGGCCCCTCACTGGACTCACTCCATGTCTCTGTATCTTATATACTGGGGAGCCCAGAACTGCCCACTGTGCTCAACGTTGTGGCCTCACCCATGCTGAGCAGAAGGAAAGGATCACCTCCCTCAGCTCACTGGCAATGATTTTCTTAATACAGCTCTGGGTCCTGTTGGCCACTGCAAGGCCACACTGTTGGTTTATGTGCTACTTACTACCCGAAAGGACTTCTCTGCAAAGATTCTTTCTAACTGGTTAGATTCCAGCCTGCACTGGTGGGATTGTTCCTCCTTAACCCCTTGTTAAATTTCATGAGGTTTCTATAGCCCATTTCTTCAGTCTGTTGAGATCTCTCTGAATGGCAACACAGTCCCCTGGTCTCTCAAACACTCCTCACAATTTTGCATCATCTCTAAACTTGCTGAGGCTGCACTCTGTCCTGTTATCTACACAGTCAAATTATGATGCTTAAAATGCTCATCTCCACACTGATATAATTCATGTGGTTTTTTCACCCAGCTGCCTTTCCCTTGAATTGATGAAGAGAGGCAATATATGTTAGAGATAGATGTGTTGTACACAAACAGCAAAAGACCACTTAATTTCCTGTAGCCTCACTACAAAACAACAGTTCAGATGTAAAGGATATTAGACTTGGACACTTAGGTGAGTCTAGTTATGAATACTATAGAAATGCAGGATTTTCAGATGCAAGGCCTCATTTTTCCTTCATTTTGAGCACCAAATGTATTCATTTTGGGTCTGTCTCACTGAAAGAGAAACAATGTCTAGCACGTGTTTCTGGTTTTCACCATATACCTCTTCTACCTCACACATGTAACATCTAAATTTACTGTATTTATCTGTATTTGATCCTGAAATACATAGCTCATTCTGTTTAAATGTCTTTTTATGTATTGCTTTATTGAATTTTTAGGACAAAATAACATCATAAAATTACTGCTGCAGTACCTAATCTGTATTCTACATGTGTCTATACCTAGTAATTCACTATTTCAAAGTTCATACTTAATGGACAATAAAAACATGTTTAATAACTGTCTCCCTGGAAATATGTTATTTTTACCAGGAATATTGGTTTATTGCTTATTCATTTAAATAGGCTCTATTTAAATATTTCTGTACTTTTGTTCAGGCTACAAAGTTCTTGGCCATAATTGTACTGACAGCTGTGGATCCAGTAATCCATTTGTATAAAAATCAAAGTATTACTCACAACCTTATAGCTGAAAATTGATAAAATGGTGGAATAGAATTTAAGCATGGAAGTCAGAGAAGGATAGAAAAAAAATATAACTGGAATATTTATAAGGTTAAATTAATTTTAAATGTGATTCACACTGTGATGTGAGGAGTGAGGGCAGATTAATTAATTAGTTAATTAAATAAAACAAAAATAAACCTCTTAGCTGCCGATTGGGCCATATTCTAGTCTTATAGAATGATTCAAATATTTTGGCTGCTGTATGTCTAGAACTTGCTACATAGACATGGCCAATTTGTAGGATAAATAAATGTCTGACAGGTCTAGTAGCCTGTGATGTCCACAGCCAAAGAGTGTGGCTGTCAAGTGGATCACCTGCTGGTACACATGTCATAGTGGGACCAACAAGGTGGGCTGACCCTGGCTGGTCTGTTTGCCTGAGAAGTTGAGAGGAGTTTGTACTCCCAAGAAAGGCAATATTATTTGGCTACTACAATGCAGAGTATTTTATCCATGTTCAGCTTGTCACTGAGCAGGAAGGAAATGGAGATGCACTTGAAGTCACTGTGATAGGCTCAGGAAAGTATAGTGGCAATGGTGGAGTGTCTGAGCTGTGGTCACCCTTGGCTGATGGCTCTGGTACAGTAAGTTAGACACAGGTAACATACACTGCAGTGGAGCAATATGGAATCTGACTGTTGGAGATTCATGCCAGGGGCATTTAAGATCTAATATAGGATTGGGGCAATGGGAGATGTGGAGAAAGAATTCAAGGCAGGTGTAATCCACATTATCATAGGGCCCAACTTTTTATGGACTCATTCAGGTGGTCAAGCTTTCATAAAATAATGGAGCAGATGTCACAAATTTATTTGCATTAACAGAAAAGCTCAAGCCTTGTGGAATAAAGTGAAAACTACAGAAGAACTGTGCAGTCAGCTGCTCCCATAAAGCTGAATTAGCCACACACAATAATTATGTCAAGTGTCCTGAGCTAGTAATACACTGACAAAGAATTAATTTTTAATTTTTTTTTTCCCAGAAGTAAGCATTTATTCTTTGCTCAAATGCAAACTTACAAATGGCTTGAAGGAGAAAGGGGAAGGTGCCCATCTTATGTCAGATAGCCCTTCACTTCAGTTGATGCCACACTTTTGCTTAGCAGGTTGTTCTTCTGCAGCTGTGAGAAAGGTTGCCCTATCTGTCACATGTATATCTTGTGTCAGAGCTCCAAAGAGTGAATTGCCATGAAGGAAGGCTTCTGATCACGAGTTCCAGTTGGTTTTCAGGTGATGCCACATATGTCTCATTGCCCTCAGCTGAAGAAGTTGAAAGAATCCTTTCCTTTCAAATATTTCTGAAAATGTTGCAGCCCTGAGAAGATGGTATCATGGCCTGCTGTTTCTGCTGTCCCAATGATTCCAGGTTATACTTTCACAGTTTTGAAGCAAACATGGGGATTGCATTCACCACTTCTTTTTCCTGTCTGCAATGCAGTTTGAGACTGGATGCAGCCAGACCTTCTTACATATGATGTCCTGGTTAGGAGGACACAGACAGTAATGCCAAGCACTCTGTGCAAGCCAGAACAAAACACCTGCTTTTTCTAAGCAGTGTTGGCTCTGGGTTTAAGAGTTAAATCTATGTGTCAAATCTAAGTACTGACATGCACGAAATATACTTGCTTCATATAGTTGGAATCAAGTTGCTTAATATACCAACATTTTTAATCTCATGTTTGATGGACAACCTCACTTGCACAGTAGTCTACCTTCTTCAACTTGTACTAATCTGAGTAAAATCTGAACCTAAAATCTACTTAGGAAGAAATAAAAGGATCCATTATTGTTTTCAATAAATGTATTTATTCACTGGATAAATAATATTTGAGATTCCAGTGTGCATGATCTTGTCACAGGTTCCATTAATGCTTATTGAAATAGGCAGCAGATGGGAGGAGGAGATAATTCTGTAAAAAAGGAAACAGAAAAAAAAATAATCTAACACCCCCTCCCCACCAAGTAACTCATGTTAAAGGTTTTCAGAAATACAGCTCTTTGAGTACAGGTGCTGGCTAGCAGCAACATTGAAGTTTTGGGTTGGAGTGGAAAGGAATTAACTAGAAAGTCAGGCCACTCACCACGTGTACAAACACCATGTGCTGTAGGAGAAGTTTTCCAGGGAATGCTTGATCTTTTTCTCCTACTACTGATGATATGCTCACTCATGCACTTTGGTATTTCTGGACTCCACCCAGCACAGGTCAGCTCTCCCTGACAGAAGGCAGGTGAGGGTGCTGCTGTCACAGCGAGGTCACCTCTTGTCACTGTGTGCAGCTCTGTGCCCTGCAGCTGCCTGGAAGTGACCTGGCACACAGGCGAGTCACTCAGTGAGGGAGTGCAACCTGGATTCTTGTCAGGTTATTTTAATTATGTATTGCTTCTTGAAAGCATTTCTGCTCTTGTAAAGAGGACTTCATAGAATATGTCAGTCTTGAGAAGGCAGTCTTTACTGTAATATAGAAATTTTAAAGGGGTTATGGGTTCACAGTACTGCAGAAGAAAATGTTTTCAAATTTTTCTTATCTTCAGTGGTGAAAACAGTGACTTTAGAAAAATGGGACAGAAAACTTTTGGCCACTATTAGTGTGCATCACCAACATTTCACATGCAATTTTTAGTAGTGTTTAGTTTTAGACAGAGGTCAAGAAGTCCAGTCTTATCTGATACTACAGGACTGCTTTCATACATTTCAAGTACTGATTTTGCCTCATTTTCATATGCCTGAATTGTCTTGCATACTTCTGTGGAAAACTGTATTCCCCCCAAGAATGACTTTTGGGAAATGCTGGGTTGTGTCTCTCTTGCTCAGCTTCAGTTTAACACTGCCAGTTGTCCCTTGTCTGGCTCTTTTTATCCACAGTGTTCAAATCTTGTATTGTTTCCCACTTTCTTTTGAAGCTATTAACTTGGCAATGTCATCTGATAATGGGTTAAATGCCCAGTGGAATTCCAGATGTGTTAGATCTACCTTTTTTTCTTTATTCTATGAAAGAAATTGTGCTCTGTGAATCCTTAATAAAATCAAGTGCATTTACTTATTTTCCTTTTGAATTTTTAGCACATTTTTAACTTTGGAAGCCAGCCTAGGCATGAGTTGTTAGTTTTGATTATTTCATCCTTTCTTAAATAGGTGTGATACTTTGTAATGTCTGTTTAGACATTGCCACTCCCAGCTTGATGGAGTAACAAAATGTGTGATTATGTCTGCTTATTTCACTTATGGACTGGACAGGATATAATTTATCATGGGACATAGAGTATACCGTATTTTTCAAATTCTCCTTACCATTATCTCTGAGTAGAGCATCATTTTTCTTGAAAACAGGTCAGATGTAATGTTTTTCTCTGTAGAGGTCAATTCTATTCCAGTCCATCATAACAGGAAAGATGTTTTGTATTGAAGTCAAAACTATGCAGTTGTCATGCACAGGGTTGTCTTGAACTATATTTCTCAGCACAAGAAGTTGTTGAAATTGAGATTCTTAGAATTTTGTTTATTAATGGGTCTTTTTATGTTTTCTTTATAAACTTTTTGCTTACTCGTTTGTTTGGGTTTTTTTTAACAGAAAAACACATTAGGATCTGGATACAATTTTTAACAATTGAAGGCTAGGAGCACCTGCCAGCCAGCACTCACTGATCTGGCTTTGAGAAGAGGCTTTGCTGCATGACAGGGAGTAAAAAATCTGTCTCTGCTCTTGACACTGATAGCCCTGAAGCTAACTTGCAAATACTATTCTTCCTCAAAATGGCCACAAAACTCATTGCTTTCTTAAGCAAAATTATTGTTTTCAACTCTGAGCTTTAGCATTTCTGTACTGTGAAAAATTAATTTTGTGAGGTCTAGAACAGATTTTATGTGATTCATATCCAGGGAGAAAAAAAAATAAATCGGTTTCCTCGCTTTTCGTATTAGCTCTGTTTTGCAGTGAGAACAGATTTAGCATTTGATTGGACTATTTCCAATATGCACTGAGCAAGTAATACAAAATCTCAATTTTGCAATCATCTTTTAAGCCTAGATTAAGATAGTCAAAGAGAAAGAAGTTGAGAGAGTTAGTGAAGGATGGCATAACTCAGTTGAGAGCACCTCAAAATTTCTTTTATTGTAATTAGTGAAAAGAAAGCTAAAATAAATGCAAAGCTGGTGACTTTTATGTATATGTAATATTTCTGAACATGGTGATTTAGATGGTCACAAAGAGGAAAATATTACTTAGTGGCATGAGCTTTAGTGAAAACTAACTGGATTCTGGATCTACCAGGCACGGGAATGAAAGAATTTTAATTAATTGTTTTGAACAACTGATGTTGAGGCATCCTAGAGAGGGATTTGCATAGGTAGCCAAGAACTCAATTTTCTTATGGTTCAGTAACCTTTTCACCAAAACAAAGGACTTTTAAAGTATTGTATCTGCCAATGTAAAGCTCAGCTAGTTACTTGAGATCTGGGTTTTATTTCCCTTCTCTGCTCTTTCAGCAAAGTCAGCCGAGAAAATTAGTGCTTTTATTTAACCAAATACAGTTTATCATTTTTCTGCATAATTTTGCAGACTTTACAGAAGGTCCCATGCACGGGATGAGGATCACTGTCCTATCTTAATACTTTAAAGTGTTACAACTTTCAAATTTGAGTGCTTTGAGGACTGCAGTAGGTAGATTTTTTTTTTAATCAAACAAGCCATCTCAGCAGTTGAATTCTTTTATTAAAAGGTCCTTAGATATGAACTCAATGCTACCATAAGTGACAGACTAATTGGTCTCTTAAATATTTACAAGTGATAAAAACATATAGCTAAGCCTCCTGCATTTTTTTCAATGCAATGTGAAAACCTGTAATATTTCTGAAGTCACTCCTCTAGTATTTGTCACATTTGCATTGGAAAAACTTGCAATAAATAAGGAACAATTTTCACTACTTGTCCAATTTACTCTCATTTTGTGGAGAGAAAGATGGTCTTTTTGGCAGCTGAGTGGAAGACTACTATGGAATTCAGGGGTATGCTTTTGTTTTTCATGAATATTGGTAAAATTGCCCAAAACAGGGGCAATTAGGAAAAAGTCTGCAATTCAGCTGTAGCAATATCATCTGCATGGTAATAGGTGCAGACAGGGAATTTGGTACTTGCCTCACTATGTGGACAGCAAGCAACAGAGGGGTTATAGAAAAGCCAAAAAGAACTAAGAAGCTGTATGTAGAATTTCCAAAGTTGATTGAACACTTGTTTTTGGATCTGATCAGAGTGTTAGTCTAACTCTGTCTGCTAGTACATCCCTTCATGGTTTACTTTGTTGGCAGACCTTTGGGAGTGGACCAGGACATAAAATTCTCTTGCAAAGTAATTGCAAGAGAAGTAATTCAATATTGAAATGTGTAGATTATATATGAAATGAAAAGATTCAATATGGAAATACCTTGTGAGGATTCATGTTCTGGATATAAAGAATATATAAGTAGAAAGGTGATTTCATCCTTTTGTTAACAAAATAAAATTTCAAAGGATTGGTTTAGTTGTCTAGTAACTTTCACAACATTTTATATTGGAAAATTCTTCTAAGAATAAAGACGATTGAAAATATTATTTGTTTCAGCAAATGATATCTGTAGATATTTTGTAGATAGTATGATATCTGTAAGATATTTTCTTCTTAATTCTAAAAAATAGCCTTTTACTCTCTAGGAATATTCTTTATAATGCCTATATAACGCATATAATATTTAAAAATACAGCGTATTTCTTACATCTGTCTTTGCTAAACGTTGGACCTATGAATCTGGTTTCACTTGTGCCATGTCTCCTGTGTTGTATTTCTTCTGGTAGGCAATGAATAATGGAAGAAATATTATTTCCATAAGGAACTGATTCTTGTTTTCCCCTCTGCACCTTAGTGGTGGAAAAAGCCAGAATAAAAAGACTCAGCTTACAGCAATGCTCCCAATCTGTCTAAAGGTTACATTTACTTTTTGTCAGTTTGTATTATTATAATTTTAGTCATTTTCAGTAATAAATGTGTGATTAAAGGTTATCCATATAGCAAAATAGCTGTTATTACCATGTGCCATTTTAGTTACTTAGATAATTTGTCAACTCTGTATACAAACAGACAGTTTACAAATAAGAACTTTCACTCCTATATTTGAAATCATAAATCATTAGCAATTTTTCACAGGTTGATCCAGCCACTTATCACCTGCCTAACAGAAACAACTACCTTTATATTCATCTAACATTTTAGGTTAGAAAGTAGTTTTCTCTTGCCTTTATGTTCATCCACTGAAATGTAAATGTAACATTCATCAGTTCTTACAGACATTATTCTTGGTAGTGGCTGCTTCTAGAAAACTCTATTGCCTGGTGTTTCTGGTGGTATCAGATATTATTTTACACAGTTGTGTTGATACTGCTCTGTAACAATTATCTATTTGCCAGCATCACAGATTAAGGTTATTTCAAATACAGAACTGGAGGCACCATCCTTGGCTGTCCTCCAGTTCCTTGAAGATGGAACTAGTATCAGCTCTTTCTAATAAACTTACCAACCAACCTTCTAAGAGCAGAACGAGTACAGTTTTCACACCTCAACTCAAATTGCATGGGATTGGCTGCTTCCATGTTTCCATACTTTTTTTTAAAGTTCCAGCAAAAATTTCAGTGACCAGCTTGAACTTGTTTGTCCTTGTCCCACGTGTGCTTCTTCTATTTCTTTTTCGCCTGTTCTTCAGCCTTGCTAAATTATAAAAGCCAGTTGTGCTCCCTTCTCAGACTTCAATTCTTTCATCTAAATTCACTAAACTCTTCTAGTTTCACCTTTTATCAGTCTTTGTTTTCTCTATTAATATATATATATATATGTATATATATGTATATATATATATAATTAACTGCACAAATTCTAAACAGCAGAATACTGATAGAGTCTCCCATGTGCCTTGCTACATTATGTCCAGGACAGTACTTTGAAAGTAGCCCAGCTTTAGGTAGGGACTGGACTAAATATTGCCAAATTCTCCCATAACAAAGATCAACAAAATCTTTCCTGCCTCCTGCAGAATCTGCTTCTGTTTCATGGGATTGTTCCATGTTCACACAGCTGGTGGAGAATATTGAAACAAAAGACAACATATAAGGTACAGATGACCACCATGCAGTCTCTTCAGTGCCAAATTCAGACACTATATTGACATTGAAACTATTCTTTCTTAGTTACAGGGGCCTTCCAACCACTGTGGAAGCACAGTAGGAGTTTGCTTCTTGGCTCCTACAGGCATAAGCTGCAGGAAGGAAAGTAGCTAAATAAAAAGAAGAAACATCCTGGTTCTCTATTTTCTTCTGTAGAGGCAAAAAGGAATGCAGGGAAAAGGAAAGAATTGTTTACAACGAAAGAGGCACAGTGAGAGGTGAGAAGGGAGGTTTCTTGGAAGCAGCTGAGTGAAGCTAATGTGAAGAGGCTGTAAGGGAGATGAACTAGGAAGGGCTGTGATGTGTGATTTCACACAGTGACAGGCTTTGCGTGTGTGTATTGGGAATTTCCTGCATGGAAATACACTTTCTTCAAGGTAGAGGCTGTCTGGCTTCTGTCTCCATTATTTCCCTAAGGAAATGCTGAATTTAAAATGAATCATCCCTTCAAAACCTAGAGAAAATCCCTTACTATTATTTACCAAGGGCAACACAGAACAAATATTGTAGCTTGAAATAGTCAATAAAGTATGATCATACTTTACATAATTTACCTAAAACAATGGTCAGCATGAGGCTCTTGGCTTGATCTTCATGTTAAGGATTAACTCTTCTGTCAAAGGGATATCCATGTGCAATTTGTTGGTATTGGGAAAATGAGGAGTTTCATGTTACTAGTGCTGTTTTTTGTTGTTTTTTTTTTACCTGCTCTAACAGTTAGCTCTCCCAAGGGGAAAAAAAATGCAGTATCTTCATTTACAGAAGTGGATTTCCTTGAAGAAATTTCATTTATATTACACCATATTTATTTGGAAATTAATGTTGTGGCACCAAAGACCAGAACCAAAAATATACTGAAAAAAATATGTTGTAATTCTTATTTTTAGGTGACTGCATGCATCCATGGTTTGAGTTAACACCCAAAACACAGTGCTCATACAATGCATAGGGAACTATGTGCCTCAGAAAAGAATCGATTTCATAGTCACTGTGTTTCTTACCCAGCATCAAAACACAGGTTGTTTAAGGCACCTTACAAGAAATTCTCTCTTAGTCCTTGGTCTTCAGTACCTTTTTCTGCTCCACTGGGACAATACCTTTCCTCAGTGCTACTGTCTGCACACTTTCCCTGAAGGCATCTTTCAAAACTTGCTGTGAAGAAAATGTAGCTGTAGTGGTGTCTTTTATAATGGCATTTCTTAACTAAAATAATGTATTGCTGTTTATACAGAATCAAGGTTTCAATAGGAAAGACAGGGAATAGCCCAGTGGTTATATTGAACTTAGTCACTGCTTTGATTTCTCACAAAATACTATAACTGGTTCCATCACATTGTCCACGACTGCTTTAATAGCTAAACTTTTGGAATAAGAGGGAGGAGGGAATGAAGAAATTAGACCTCACTTTTAGGGGATTGTACTGTTTTTTAAAAAGTGTTGCAACCACTGTCCTACTTTTTGTACAATGTTGTCAGTAAGGCATGCTTGAAGAACACAGTGTTATGGGTACTGATAGGCTGTGGTGTGACGTAGGCACCAGACTTCTCCATTGCCTTAGGGCAGAGATGATTCTATCTCTCCACTATTGATTTCTCTTATTCGCTATTTTGGATTCTATTTTAGATGCTTGTTTGGTTTGGATCAGATCCAAATGCCACCACTGGACTGAAGGAATATCACAGTACACTGCTATCTAAACTGCTCTGCTGTGTAGAAGTGGCAAAATTTACAATTTAACATGGCTGAGCAGTGAGCTCATTGCTCTACAGCTTCCTCAGGAGTGAAGGAGAGAGGGAAGAGCTGAGCTCTTCTCCCTGGGATCCAGAGACAGGGCACACCCGGGAACAGTGCAAAGTTGTGTCAGGGGTTGTTCAGACTGGGCATGAAGAAGTATTTCTTTACCAAGAGGGTGGTCAAACACTGGAGCAGGCTCCTAGAGAAGGGGTTGAGGCCCCAAACCTGCCAGTGTTTCAGAGGCACTTGGACAATGACCTTAATAACCTGCTGTATAACCTTCAGTCAGCCCTGGAGTGGTCAGGTATTTGGACTCAATAGTCATTGTAATTGAAATATTATAATTGTATTCTCTTCCAAGTGTGCTTCTGTGTAGCTATGTTCAGTTTGGCAAATGAGCTCTTTTCTCAAATAAAAATAGGTTTGAAGCAAACCAGAAGAACTAACAGTATTAGCAGAAATGCAGCCTTGAGCTAATTCCTTCTTTTTGTGAACCATCATCTTTTTTTTTTAATTAATAATGAGAAATTACAAAATTAAACAATTTGGTTTGATTTTGCCTTCTTTAAATAAGAACAAAAGAGTGGTTATATTGATTCAGAACTGGTGTCTGTCTAGCCCAGTATCCTGTCTGGAATGCTCAAGGGCATGAAAGAGACATCAGTGAAAGGGACAGCAGTGAAAGGGACAGCAGGGGAAAGTGAGAACAGGGCAATCAGGTACTTGTTTCCCTAATGTTGTTATTGTGCCCAAGTTTAAAGTTAAATAAATACACAAAGTACGTATTGCCCTCTAAATTCTTCTCCTTGGAACAGCAGAGCTTCCAAGGCTTTCACTGAAAGAATGCTCTGTGTTCGCTGTCATGTCAGTATCTGTCTGCTGAACTGAAGCTAAAGGAAACTGGATGGTTGCAAGTGAAGTAGCAAGTACACTCTACCTAGGTGACCAAGTTCATTCAAAACTGAAGTAAATGGATTTTGGGGGTTTGGTCTGCGTGAAATTAATTCAGTACCAAAATAAAATTTACTATAACTGATGCTCTTGTAGATCATTTCAGGAATGATGGTCAAAAACAACAGGAAAACAGGCTGTGTTATGCTTTGTCCATTAAATAACACTGCTTTGCAAGCCCTTAAGCAGTGCACTGTGTGGAATGCAAGGCTGCTGGTGCCTTTCCATGCATGCTGTGTACCTGAACTTTTAATCATATTTAAATAAGAAGAAACAGAACAGGGTTTTTTTTAAGCACAATCAGCATAGGGAGATTGAATATAAATAGGACTGGAGCAGTTTAAAGCTTGTTTTTAAAGGAAAAACATGTCTGCAAATTTCTGCAAGTATTAAATGAAGAGGAAAGCATTGATTTTTGAGACCTGTTTGGAAATTTGGCTGCAAATATTTCCATGCATCATTGAAAGAAGTACAAAACTTTCACAGCACAGCCACAAAGTTTTGCTATTGATTTCATAAAACCTAGAGAACAACAATAATTTTTCCGGGGAAAAAAAAAAATTCTACCGTTTTCTCTCCCTGCAGGAACTTGAAGTGTTCTAATAAAGGTTGGAATTAAGCACCTGAAAGGTTTTCTGGCATCTACAGTTAAGAATTTTGTCATCATTTTAAAAGTCAGTTTGAAATTTCCAAGGTACAGGAGAGCAGCCATCAGTAAAAAAAAATTAAAAATCAGTGAGACAGTATCTGCCTGTAATTAGATACAGCACTGTTTGTGTAGCTGCATTGTAGAAATAATTTAAAAGATCACGTGCTGATACAACTTCTTGTAAAATCCTTTCACAGTTTTTCTACAGTAGTGTTACATATAATTTCATTAATTGTTTTAGATATAATATCATGAATTGTTTTAGAAAACAATAAAAATATTTTGGTGTTGCAGATAGCTATATCACTTTCTCAAAAAATGAGTGACAACTGTAAACTGAATGACTTCACACAAAGGAGAGGCACACAAACATTTCTGGGATAATTAGAGGAACACAAAAGTGTGAATTTGCCCTGGCAGCCTGTATGCAGGCTCAGTGATAAAGCAAGGAGTGTGCCAGAAACAGTGAATGAAAGAAAACCTTTCCCTTCCCAGCAAGAAGTGAGTTTCTTTGCTGTGGTGTTCTTCTGGGGAGCAGCAAAGCAATGAATAACCAATTGCTTTGGCCTGCTGTGCATGTGCACTGATGTATTTTGGTGCATGGGATAAAAACAATGAATTTCTGCAGGCTGCATAGTAAATACTATTGCTGGAAAAGTGTGTACAGGGCAGTAGAGCTCCTTCTTGTACTGAATGGTTCTGAACCTATCAAAGCATTCCTCTGAAGTGGACCAGGTCTCACATCAGGCCATGTAATGTCTAAAACTAAACCCAAGTGATGCTGCAAGTACTTCTGTGTCCAGGCAGTATGTAAAATGTGTCTTGGGCTTTGGTGTAACTTACCTTTGCCTACCATTGTCCCTGCTGTCAGTGCCACAGGCACACACCCAGGAGTTCAACTGAGTTCCAGGTGCCCTTGCTGCTTCTCGGCACCTGCTTTGGGAGTCTTTGGGTGTTTGTACAGGCCCTAATAGCAACACAGTCTGAGGATATCTCAGGCAGCTTTTCTTCTGTCAAAGTACTCAATAGCATTCCCCACCTCTGGGTTACCTCCCTTGAGGACTTTGGTTGCTTTTGTAGAAATATGGCTGGTGAATGTTGTCCAGGAAAGCATTATTTTGGTGTCATGTGGAGAATTCACTGCCATACCACCAAAACTGCTTTTGACTCCTGTAAATTGCTGGAAGAGGTATTTGATAGTCTTCTATAACTCACCTTGTTATGCAGGTGCTGGCTGTCTACACAGAGTCCATCTTATCATGGTGGATTCCTATCAAGTCCATCATGAAGGGGCACCCAGTTCTTGTTTAACTTGACTTGAGGAAAAAATGAAGGCTCCCTAAGGCCTGGTTTGTTGCTTGTTTATAGACAAACTGTAGGTCAGTCTGGGATTTTTCTGTTTGTGATTGAAAAAGGATAAACCTGATGTACAGAGCTGCTGGCAATAGTCAGACAATCCTCAGCTGGCTGTAGAAAATCTGCATTTTTGCAGTGCTCTGTGTTTCTGCTGTTTCTTCACTGTGCAGAAGCAGGTAGAGCTCCACAGGTGATGCTCCCCAAAACGAGCTCCCTGCAGCTCATTTGCTTTTCACCCTACCTAAGGTCACACGCAGAGGGTTCTCACCCCTTTGGTGCTTTTATGACATGCGTGCAGAAATGGGAACATGTGAGTTCAGCTGGAATCAAGATGACTGTTCTGTGGATATTTATTTTGGTCATTCCTGCCTAGGGAGGTAAAACAATCTTTACTGGAATAGCTCCTTTCCTAGGTAGCTATTAAAGGTAAAGCATTAAGCACAGTGTAGTACATCCTTACAGAAGATAGGTTGGCCTAATTAATTAATTAATCATTAGCTTAAACTTAACATCAAGAACTAAACATATAACAATATTCTTCTTTTGTTTAGTCAAGTGTTTTGTCATTTTTTGGGTTTTAGCATTATCTTCTCATTCGGCTTCCTTGCAATTTTCCTTCAATACATTCAATTCTTCTTTTAGAAGAATGAAGTATTGCATAGTTGAATAGTGATGGAGGATTCTTTCTGTAAGTCAGGTAGAATTAAGTAGAACAGTAGTCTTATTTGTACCTAGAACATTCGAAGTATATACACGACGCAATGACTACCAAAAATAAAAGAATAAATAAATCACAATTATTCTTCTGGGTTTGGGTTAAGCATGGTAGTAATTCCTCCTGCTTGAGTTCACAGTCATATTGAGCTCATTCGAATTTTATGCCATGATTTTCTAATACTATAGCAATGTAGTTCTGGTTAAAATCCCTTCCTCAAACTCTTAAAGCAGGCTCAGGTTACCATAGCTCAAAACAACTTGATAAAGAATGTTATTGCTCATCTGCCTCAGTTAAAGACACTAACGTTTGCAAATTTATGTAATGAGGAATAGGAATATGCAGAAAAGTGTGTGCTAATGCATTTTTCTTTAGAAAAAAACATGAAACAAAAATGCGTTTTGCTGAACATGCTGAAAAATTTATTAGGACAATAATTCTGTTAATTATTGGGTGTTTTTGTCCTTTGTATTTGATGTAACTATACAGTCAATTGTACTGATCTCTTGTGAAGCTGGGAAACACCTGAAAGAAAAGAACAAAAAAGCATGCCTTTTTATTCACTCAAGCAGATTTGGCACAGTCGTGTGACAGCCTAAAGGCTTCCTGCACAAACAGGTCAGGTTGCTTCAGTCAGTAATCTTTTTCAGGCCAAAAGCATGGGAAGCTTAAAAAAGGAAAAGGGGAAAAAGGAAAAATAAAGAGTATCTAACTTAAAACTATGGCAAATTCTAATAAAGTTTTCTAGGGAAATCCTTTAAATGTTTGTTGCAAGGCTCTGGCATTGGTTTGCAACCAAGAAATGGCAGCTTCAATATCCAACTATACTGGATTGTTAAAAAACTAAAGAGCATGAATGTAGCTAAGGAAAACGGCATTCTTTCCATACCAGAATATACTGATATCTTTGTAGGAACAAATACAACTTTAATAGAGAATATTTTAGGTTGGAAAAGATCCTTGTAACCATCAAATCCAAGCATTAACCCAGCACTGCCAAGTCCACCACTAAACCATGTCCACAGGTGTCCATCTACACATGTTTTAAATACCTCCAGGGATGGGGACTCACCACTGCCCTGCGTAGCCCCCGGTTCATTTTCCACATGTTGAATAAGGAGGTAGCATTAGGATAAAAATTCTGATGGTGGATCTGCTATCATGACTCTAAGAGCTACATTATTTATTGAAAGACCATTACAGTGGTGGTGAGAAAAAGCGTGACTAAAATTGGAAAAGTCAAAATGTAGTGAAAATTCATTGTGATCCTGAGCTTAATATGGATACAGTACAGTGTTTCTGTGGAAGCCAGACAAGTGATTTGGGAGATTACTACTAAGCAACCACAAGTGATTCATTGAGCATAATGAACTTTGTTACATTTTGTACAAGTTTGCTGCTTAAAAAGGGCTAAACTGGAATTCCTGGAAGGGGTAATTCACTCTTTATGCATGACCTGATTTTCTTCTCTAACTTATTTGGATGAGGTGGCATAGGCTTTTACATCATTGTGTTCTTGCCAGCAACATCTAGTAATTCATTCTGCCAGCAAGAATACCACCTGAGATATTATTTTTTTTTTTCTGGCTGGTGAGGTGATATCTATCACGTAGAAATCTGGATATTGGAAGAGGGACTCTAGAGTGGAAAGCAGTACATTACTTATTATGGATTGAGCTAATTACAGAAAGGAAGATTGCTCTCAAGTCCCAGTAAGTCAGATGAAGCTGCAATTATTTAGTAAATCTAAAAATCAGACAAAAGGAATGTGAAACTGGAAAAAGTGTTATTTCAAAAAGAGTCAGTGTCCCTAGTCCCCACTAGGGCTTAATTTCAAAAAGTAATTTAAATTAAAGCAATTTCATCCAGATCAGCACTTTGCAGTTATTATTGTTTGTCTGGGGTCTCTGGCAACATTTATGTCCAATACTGTTAATTTCAGTGGACGTGAATGCAAGAATTTTAGTTCGTTATCTCATCAAAGGACGCCTTCTTAATGTATGGTATCTCACTACAGTGAGTCAATATAAACCACAGACCATAGACATTAGGAAATTCCTGATGATGTATAGATTTGAACTTCACAATTAACAGTAACATTTATGATGCCAGGTAGAAATGAAAAGCCCATTAAAGACTATTTTTATGTAAATTAGACAAGTTTTTTTTTTTTAACACTATTAAATCTGGTAAATAATTTACACAAGTTCTTTACTGAAAAAAATAGACCTCCACAAGGAAGTATTTAATTTCATTTACATTACTATTTTTCAGAACATAGATACTAGGAGATATACTGACTTCTTTACAAGTGATGCAGCATCTGCTGGGAAAAAGGAAAATAATTGGAGATTTAAATCCATTTACTCATCCAAAAGAGCATTTAATATCAACATCAGAAAATAAATAAATAAATAAAATTGTTTGAAAAGTTAAAATACTTTCAGTCTTTGGGTTTTTTTAACTTATGGATGCAACAGATAATGCTGTTCTTCCCTATAAATATCTTATAAAAATGTACAGAAAAATCTTTCAGTCATGAATGTAGTAAGTTCACTGTTATCAAAAGAATGGTTAGTACTGAGTTACTTCAATAATTTTTGTATTCCCATCATGTGAGAAAGACCTGTTCTGAACCATAAGCAGAACATGCCTTTGAGGGAAATTGTAGTCATTGCCTAATTGAATACACAATTCATTTTATCATTCATTCGAATGTATCTTTCATTTTATTGAAAAATAAAAAAAAACCCTACCTAACCTCTTGTGTGCATGCTCATTATTTTAAAATTAAGACCTTCTGTTGCTTAAGTGCTTGTACATAGAAGCACAAGCACATCTAAATTTACCCTCCTGTGTAGGCCAATTGAATTAACTTAGCTGCACATTTGAATAATATAAAAATGCACATAATGATCAGTAGAACTAGGAATCATACTCATAATTTCTTTCAGAAATCACATGTAACTATTCACTTGAGAAAGGAATTCATAATTTTCTNATTCCAAATATGCTTTTCATCCTTAAGTGTGTTCTTCTCTTCAATCAGTTCCTTCAGAATAGATTTATATCTGAATATTCATGGTACAGTACAGAACAATTTAATTAAAAATTATCACTATTTTTCTTTCTCTTTCCAGTTCAACAGAAGAGCAGTTTCACTGGCAAACACAAGGTAATATATTTATCTACATATATGTATTACTTATATTCTCCCTCAGAAGGATCATTTTTACCTAAAGAAGATGGAGAGGAAAAGCACATTGATGTATGTGGAGGTTTTGTTCTGGTTTTTATGTGGTTTTTCTCATTGCTAGTGTGTGAAAACTACTTAAAAAGTGACAAGATTTGGCAAAAGTTGTTAGGGTTGACAAAAAGTACACTGAAACAAATGTAGAGTTTTGAGAGGGGGCATTGCTAAATGTGTCTCTGGCTTTTTTTATTACTAGACCTAAATATTCTCATTTTGCTTTTATTAATCCAAGGCTGCACTTTCAAAGGATGGCACAATTTTCAGTATGGCCAGCATCCTGGGAATGTGTGGCCTCCATTCCTTCATCAGCTGTGAATGCTTAGTCATATAGAGCTGTTTTTAGCTTTTGTCTTGTATATGGCTTTACCTTTTTGCCCTTCTTTTACACGTTNTTGAATGATAATGTTTTTGCTTTGAAATAGTGTCGTTTTTACTATCAAGACCAAGAGGCCAATTTCTATACGTATGATTCAAATTACTTGATAAAGCAATGAAGATGCTTCCCTCCAGCTGAATGAATGTTGCACAAGTTTATTAATTATTATTATTATTTAATTATTTAATTTATTTAATTA
>WEIU01009111.1:28207-38868 GCA_013389925.1 Aegithalos caudatus
ATGTGTCTCTGGCTTTTTTTATTACTAGACCTAAATATTCTCATTTTGCTTTTATTAATCCAAGGCTGCACTTTCAAAGGATGGCACAATTTTCAGTATGGCCAGCATCCTGGGAATGTGTGGCCTCCATTCCTTCATCAGCTGTGAATGCTTAGTCATATAGAGCTGTTTTTAGCTTTTGTCTTGTATATGGCTTTACCTTTTTGCCCTTCTTTTACACGTTTATGTTGTTAATTTCATTACAGATGGTCAGAAGGATATAGAAGATGAACTCACCACTGGTCTGGAGCTGGTGGATTCCTGTATTAGATCTCTGCAGGAATCAGGGATACTTGATCCACAGGACTATTCAGCCAGTGAAAGTAAGTTGCTAGAAATATGTTTTCTAAACCACAAAATTTCGTGCTTTAAAACTGAATGCATGTCTTTAAGTTCTAATAGTTTTTTGGAGGAAAAGCATATGAAATATATTTTAGGTAAAATATTATCTAATTTCAATGTAGCTGTACTATACTGTAAGGTCAGGTTACAAAATTTCAGCATCACCACCATAAAAACAATATTTGAACAGCAATTTTTCACTATCCAAAGGTAATAAAATGAAACATACTGGATGGCTGTGAGGAAGTCTGATGTTTAATTGTAACCACTTGGCCAGGTAGGTGGTAACTCCTTGCAAAATTTTCTTCTGGATACACAGAAATAAGTGAACTTAAAGGTGATGCACAGAATGGCAGCTGTAGCAAGAAAAGTGAAGTCTTTTCTCCGAGGTTGGCTCACTGGTCACTTACCAGCCATTTTGTTTGCAGAACTGTGCAGTGAGTGGATGGATTGTTGGCTAGAACCAGCCACTGGGGAAGTGAATCAAGGCTAAACAACAGCAAAAGTGAACAAGGGACACGCCACTCAATGTGTTTGTAGAGCAGATGTCTACCAACAGTTGTGCTCATGAGTCACACTGAGACTGTTTTCCAGCATGTTAACTGGTCTGTTATCAGATGTAGCACTAGACATGTAGACTAGATTGATGAAAAAGGAGGTTAATTCCCTAGTTTCTTTTCTTTTTCCTCAGGCTCCTATCTCATATTCTGTCCCCATGTGCCACAATATATACCCACATTTACTTCCCTGCCCCTGCAGCTCCTGACTCTGGCTTGGCTTTTTTTTAGTATTCCTCTACATCTCCTTCCTTCTTGCTCAGTTGATCTCTGCTACCCAGTTCCTGCTGAATGAGTCACATCTTTGGAGATGGCTGCCCAAACTCAGCTTTCCTGATATCAAAGGGGATAATCTCCCCTTCATCTGATGAACTTGACAGCCACCTTCTGCAAAGCATCTCTAGCAATGACAAGTCATCACTGGAATGTGGTCATCAGGTGACAAAAGGAAGACATTTTACATTGCAGAATTTTAATTTGTCAAAAATTTTTTCATTATTTTAAAACAAGGTTTGCTGTCAAATACAAGCTGACAATCCTGGGACAATAGAAAATTTTTCATTTTTCATGTGCACAAGATTTCTGGGCCAACAGTGTCACAAACACTTTTGTTACACTTTTGCTTAATCTGAACACAGTCCGTATGATTGACATCTGTTAAAACGTGGCATGATCTGAACAAAATGGGGAAAACATGATGAAATAATGTAAGCCCTTTTTTTTTCTTCATTTGGGGTTGAGGAGAAACAAAACAGACTAGTATGATAAGTATTGCCTTCAAAATATGATTCTGTGGTAGAGAAATGAAACTGGGTAGATGGAGGAAATTGAGAGCAGAGTGGGGCCAACTTATATGGAAAACTGACAGAAACTGTCTTAAGAGATGGAAACTAAGAAAAAATAGTGGAGAAAGATGAAGATAGTACATGGAATGAATTCTGTGTACATAAAGAAAACTAATAGTAAAGAAATTTCTGGTATCACAATAAACTAAGACACAAACAGGAATGCAGGTAGATAGAAACAAGAATAAAGACCATGGGCAAATGGAAAACAGTGATGCAGAAGAGGAGCAACAGAGATGAATTTGTAGAGGATCATCAGGAGAGGAACCAGGTTTGTTGAAGCAGGAGGTCCATACAGAATGTTGAAAGCTGTGTTTGCTTGGCTGGATGATTTGTTTGTAGGAGCAAGAGTAAGGTGCAAAGAGAGGGAACAATGAGGTGATGAGAATGACAGCCAAGAAAAACAAAAAGTGGTATCATTATGGACAGGACAGTAGCTGACCCTAAGAAACATGGATTTGGAGAGAACAGTCAGATGCATGTGCTCACAACGGAGCAGGCTTCCCCACAGGGCTGCAAGCTTGATCTTTTGCATTGTCAGGAAATATTTGTAAAGCCTTTTGTCACAGTGCCCTTATTCCTCTGCTCTGGGCTCAACTTGTAATAAAACTAGATTGCTATTTGCCATTTATGGGTTTAATTAAGAATCAGATCTATATGCCAAAGCAAACAGTTGCAGCTCTGCTAATCACTCATAAATACAATTAGGATGTTATATACTGGATTTTTTTTCTGGTTTGGGGTTTTTTTTTGAATTTCAAGTAAAATGTTACAAACACAGAGGTAAAATGTTACTGTGTTTTAAAAGTCAAAAGTACAAAAGTCAAGATAGTCTGTGCAGCATAATTTGAATTTCTTATTAATGCATTAGAAAACAATTATTATCATGACCTATTTTGTACATTTTCTGTCCATGCCTCATTTACCCCAAGTTGAGACTCAAATTGCAACAGCACACTAGAGGGGAGAGTGCTTCTGCCTTCTGTAAGCAATGAGTAGAACACACATACACAATGAAAACAAAAGTCTCATATTTACTTAAAATTTTATTGTGTCCGTCCTTTGTATCTTAAAGTTTTCATGTTATAGTTGTGAAATTATTCAAAGTATTTTTCTACTGATACATAGTTTTAGGTGTTCCTAGTCACATATGCTGAGACCAAAACAGTTGTAAGAGAACACTGTGGGAGCACGGTCTCAAATATTTGAAGCATGATAAAAAAGGAAGTTTAAAGCCAACTCTGAAATGTCTCAAACACAGTATTTGTGTTTCCTAGACACTTCAATTCTCAATCCTTTCAATCTCAAAATTGGAAATGAGATCTATATAAATGTCTCACTTTACAGGTATTGCAAAAATCACCATTTGTGATGTATCTGAAGTAAACGTTGAGTGCTGCAGAATTATCCACCAGGGTGCTATTTCTTTTTTCTTTGTATTGAGCATTCTTCAACAGAGACAACACTGAACCATTTTGGATTGTGTGCACTGGCCATAAGGCAAGGAAGGAGAGGAAGAGAGATGACTCAGAAAAGGAAACTTAGTCCGGCATTTTCTAACTTTTGAGCTCCCAAATTGACAATTTTAGTTATGTTTACTTCTCTGCAGTTTGACTGCAAAGCTGTATTTTAAGTTACAAGACTGACTCTGAGGAGAGCATTTCCCACCAGCCATGCATTGGAAGCAGAGTTTTTAAAATCATCATATGAAAGCCTGCCCAGTGATGTGACCACAGCTTCCTTTTCTGAACTGTGTGCATCTAGTCTAATGACTTAATCTACCAGTAGCCCTGCCTTTGTAGAGGATTAGTGTGTCTCTGCTCAGAATCTTTACAACTTGGTTTCACACACTCTGATTTTCTCAGACTTAGTTTTAAAAAGTCGTCACATAGCGGTCAGCTGTTATAATACTCTAAATCCCAAGCATCACTTCACATGTGCTATTCCTTTAGTAGCAAGTAAAAGCCATGAAAAAAAGGCTAATGGGACAAGTCACATGAAAGGGGCTTACACAGGAGGGGCTCTGTATTGCTAATAGAGATGCTCGCTAATTATCTTTACCGACTGTGAATCAGCAAGTGTAAAAAAACCTTAAGTATATAAAACTTATTAATTTGGTCAAATGAAAGCATAGTGATCACTGGTTTTAAGGACATTATTATCAGACAGGCAGATTTGTAACTGCTGCAGGCTCTCATACAAGCTTCCTGTGGTGGAGCTAACCCTGGGACAAGGTTATACGCAACCAAGGGGAACTCCTGCACTTTTTCTCACCTCTTTCTTCTGTCCCAACTCAGTGTAAGTTGTCTCCCTCAAACCATGTGCTTCCAGGTACAACTGACAGACAGAAAGTCAGGAAGCTTCCAGAATTATGCAAGAAACCGCATCTGACCGGAGACCTGAGCCTGCATCTCCATGGTCCAGTTCCCCATCCTGCAGTGATTTCTCATTATCTCTGTGTAGCTCTAGATCTGTCAAGACTATGTCACTCCAGTTTACATCAAACATGTCATAGTTTTGTGGCCTCAGAGGGGGGTTTAGCCCATCCTGAGTGTTCCTGAGGATCATCAACACAACAACAGTGGTCCACGCATCCCCTCAGTCCCTGAGGGAGGGCACATACAGGCTGCTGCTAGTGGACCTGGACCCTCAGGATCACCCTCAGGGCACTCAATCCCTCCTCCTCCCTGCTCTACATTGCTGTAACATCCAGCTTGCCTGGCTGCTCCTCTCTGAAAATATTTCTTCCTTCTGCCATTACCCTTTTCTAAGGGGAACTCAAAAATACTGCTTCTGCACAAATGAAGACAAGTAACTGTCACCATAAATAGGGTCAGGGGAAAGACCAGACATGTGAGAGCCAATGTAATCACATAAAAGATGCTGGAAACAAGTCATGGAAGAGGGATGGGAATGCACAGTAAGTGCAGGACCTGAAATCACTGGGTGAGGAAACATGCAGTGGAATGACATTTTGTTCAGGACAGAGATAACATTAGGGATATTTCGGGAGACACAGCAGTACTGAACAGTAAATGTAGCTCAGGAAAGGTATTTTCATGGCAGAATGGTTTAGTTTAACGAGGAAAGACATGTGAAAATAAATTTTGTGAGGGATGAGTATGCACTGTGGAAATGAAAAATTAATATTTCTGACTAGAAATCTTAGGAAAATGCAGGATAAAAGAAGCAAGACATTATTTCCTCCCCTTCCCATCACTGTCTCAAAATCACACGGCTACTTCCAGATCCATTCCTTTTTTTACCTTACCAATTCACCTCCTTTTTTTTTTTTTTTGTTTTTGTGTTTTTTTTTTTTTTTTTTTTTTTTTTTTTTTTCCATTCACATTATATGTAAGAACATTTGAAAAAGGTGGAAAGCTGCATGGAAGGATGCAGAGTAAACACAGATATACAGCTGTCTCAGTTAAGAAGATTGGTTGCTGAGGACGTTTGTCATTAAGGTTTGATAAGGTCATAGTCTGGCCTGCAGATAAGTGGGAAAGGTTCCACTGAACTGCTCCTGAAGGCTCCCAGATGTCCATCCTGTGTGACAGAGAAACAGGAGTCCTCTAAGCAGTTGTCAGACTAAATGACCTTTTCCTGGTGATGTTTGTAAATTTACAGATGGGTAGTGTAAGGTTAGAGTGGAAGAAGAGGAAAGGTTTGTTCTTCTATATTTCTTTCTCTTCTATTAGTTTCACTTTCCCTCTATTCCTGTGGGTCATTATCATGCCACATTAGAGAATTGACATGACACTGTCATCAAAACAGTTTTGGAGATAATTAGCTGAAGCTCATGGAGTCTTTACAGAATATGCAGCATCCTTACAGTCTACGGGGTGGAGACAGGCAGTGTTTTTTCCTTCTGTCATGGATTAGCAAAAGGAGAGTTAGAAGACTTCCAAGATTACTGAGCAAATCCATTGGCACTTTCTTCCTAACTTAAACACAGGCTCAAATGTCTGTAATACAGAAGCCTCTAATTTTAATTTAAGGTATCTATTCTTAAATCTTCCACGCTTTTTCGTTTGCTTCAGCCTCCACACAAAGACTGTAAGATGGGGTCTTTAAAGGATTATGGGGCAGATTTACAGAGCTTTTGGTGTTTATGTTTCTAACTGAAACAGAATCGTTTAATTATTTTTCACTTGCTTCATCACTTCATGTGGCAACTTTCTTTGCTCTTTAAATCGATACCACACAGACTGTAGGAACAGAGCTCTTGTTGACATGGATAAGAAAACTTTCTGTACAGTTCTCCCAATTGTCTTGACAATTTTTAAATGCTAATTTTTAATTTCAGTTGGCGGGTTTTTGCCTTTTTTTTTTTTTAATTTTTTTAGAACAAGTGGTTTCTATTAGGATTGCAATTTTTCCCACACAACACTGCCAGTACTCCAGATGAATTTTTTCCTCCACATTTTCTGGATATATATTTTATTTATGTCTGTGATTCTGTTGTCCTGGTGCTCAGGATTAATTGCAGAATCCAGAACACTGATAAGGGAATAAATACAATGTAGATTTTATAATGTCATCTTCTTGGCTAAGGCCATTTCATAATGCACATCACAGATGCTGCATATTGACAGAAATGCAGGCAATTAAGGATATTCTTCTGGGGAAGAAAAAGCATGTCTTAGCACTCTGGTCTCAATCCCACAATATATTTACTCTTTTAGTCATTTGAAACTATTTGCCCCAAATGCAGCACCAATAGGTAGCAGTACCATTTGGATGCTGGGGTTTTTTGCCTCTGAAGAATGAGTTATGTTACAGGAACATTTTACCACATGAAATTATATACAGATGTTGCATTAGACATGTGGTTTTCACTTAAAACCAAAAAAAGATTATGAGGCAGGAAAGGTAGGTTAAACTCTTCCTTTATTCTCTTAATTCATTTTTGTTTCAGCATTTTTTTGTGATAAGAGAGATCCTCCTTACCCAGTGGGTAAGCAGATTGTCCCAGCTTGAAAAAAGCTCTCCTTGTTCAACCTGTATGATTTTCGTCATTTATCAGCCGCTTTTATCATATATAATGAAAATGGTTTGAAACTAAAAGGCACTATTTACACAATGAATGTGTAAAAGGATGTGTGTTTATGTGTTTTCCATCCCATAGCTCTTGCTTTGTGAAATTGCCACCTGTCAGATGGCTGGACATCCTCAATGAGATGAAATTTGGCAACAGTGGACCTCACGGTTTTTTGATAGATGAAGTTATTTCCATTTCAGTATCTGCTCTGAGAGCCAGGACAATCCAGCTTAGTCATGCTTCGTGCACACAAAGGAGGTGTTCCTGTGGGATCTCTGGGTAAACACACACACACTAATAAAATCATGTGCTCTTTGAGTGAAAAACCCCTAGGAAGTGTGCATGCCCCTCCTCCATTTCAGGATCAGAAATGCCCCATCTCCATTTCAGGATCAGGGTCCTCTGGTCTTTGGAGTAGAAGTGGCATAAGTGCCTAACACAGGGTACACTATCTTTCTTTCTGCTGCACTAATGCAAACCTGGCAGTGTCTGACTGAACAGTTCATAGCTACAGATAAATCTCTCAGAGTATGAAGTCTGAGGAAATTTTGATTTATTGAGGAAATTTCTGTCAGTATTGTAATATATTTAGGGTAAACATTTATGGTTGGACATTTTGGGTGCTTCTCTTTACTCCATTCATCTCTTCTAAAACCAGCCTTTGGCCAATCTGCTTCACAACTTTGGGGTTTTAAAGCCATCTTTGCCCAATTTGTATGGAGTAAATCTCTGAAAGGAGGCACCGCTTTTCAAAGGTTGGTTTCACAGTTGTTCATTGTATGTTCTCACAGAGAAAGTTGTAAAGGAATTGTCTCAACTGTGAGTCAAATTCAATCTTTTGAAGTGTTTGTTAAATATGTAGATTTTTTAGAAATGGGGATAAGATGCTGTTTCCTTTACCCATTTCCCCTTTCTGGCCCTAGTCACCCTAAGTGTGAGCATGAAATAACTATTAAGTCATTTAACATTGTAATAGCCACTGGCTGATCACAGAGACCTGCTTTGCAGGGGCAATCCTCAGCAGGAGATGAATGTCTTTACAAAATAGCTGACCATGAAAAGCTTCTGTAGATTCATTGCTACACCCCACTAGGACATTAGGATTTGATGCAATGAAGCCGGCTCTAGTGCTGCTGAGAGCCGCTCTTACATCTCAGCATCAGTGTTTACAGCCAGAGCTGCCTCAGAAAATGCTCCATCAGTACCAAGCATCCTAAGCTTGGTCTCTGTAGTTTTCATTCTCTGTCACAGGCTGAGCTCAAAGGCATTGAGAATAGCACCAAGAAGAGAAGCAGCTCAAACACTGTCATGCAGCACTCTATCATCTCTGCCCTTCTAGGTATCAGGATGGTAAAACAGGCACGTCTTTGTTGCTGACATATCACATCCAGGTAAATTCATGTCAGTGTTCTTATTTTAATAGCATGAGTGAAGTTTTCCTTTTTGGCCACTTCCCTTATGCAGGCAGGAGACCAAACTTAGGAGCAGAGTCACAGTACCCTTTCACCACCAGGATTCCTGACAGGCTTTGGTATCCACTTCAGGATGGACTCAGGTCTAGCTGATCTTGTTACTCTTTGGATTGCTGCCTGTCTTCAAGTTCGTGTGTGGCTGTTGCAAGCAGGAAACCTGGTGAAGGCTGAATGAACCATCAGTGTTCAGGGAAAGAGTTCATGCTTTCCCTGGTTTCCTCAGGGGTGGAACAGAAGTTGCAGAGCTTCAATCATCTCAATTCTTCTGCAGCCCTTCTGTAGATTGGTAGGTGCCTAGGTGAGTTTATGGCTTCTAGGGAGAAAGCATTAGAAGCTACTGGCAGATGTGCTGTTCAAAACTGATGGCCCAGTACAGTACATGACCTTATTGTTGGACCTAAACTTCTGCAGGCTGCCTCTTACAATTTCCTCTCCTCAGGAAGTTCTTCAGCTGGAGACACTCACACCATCTTAATATCCAGCCTTTTCCCTTCCTATAGTCTCTTGCCTTTTTTTAGTGCCCCATCTTTCCTTAAACCACCCATTTCTGTCTTAACACATCCTTGTCTTTTGTGTCCTTTCTTGTTTCAATTCCCATCTTTTCTTTTATCTTCTTCCTTTATCTTTTATTTTATCATTTACTACATTACATGCAATAAAACCTCAGATGATCATTCATCCTCAGAGACAAAAAAAAAATCCATCAAAACCCCCCAAAACCCACACATTTTCTGCATATAAGTGACCTTGCTATCCTGACTTTTCACATGCTTCCCCATTAACTAGAAGCAAACCCAGGCTGTGCATTGTCTTGTCATGTTGTCTTGTCATGTTGGAAGTCCAGAGGTAACACTATGAGAACATTGCAAATAAGGAATTTCTAATTTCCCTCACTTTCTGCACAGCAGCCTACAGACTGAATTTTTCTTTCAATGTGCTGTAACATGGATTTTCTTGAAGTTTACTTATATCTGCAAGATGAAACATATTTTATATATATAAATTTCATACTGCTATCACAATATTATTTCATATCTCTGAACTTGTCCTGTGATGAGTCTGATTTTGGTATATGGTGTAATTTAATTCTGTGCAACTGACTTAAAATCCATGCCTAAGGAGAACAACCACTCACAATCTAACTTTAGTACTGTAGTACAAAGTAGTAAAAAAAAAAAGAAAATAAAAGCAGTAGCAGCAGGTAAAACATACATGGAGGGGAGAAATGGAAAGATGAGACTCAAGACCAGAACAGCAACAATTAGTAGCAATATTAAAGATGGATAGGAGGTAATGATCAGCTTGTAATGCTCAGTCTGTGTTAAACACAAATCTTTTACAGGCAACCAGGTGTTCCCTCATCCACTGCAGGAAGCAGCTACTGAAACTCGTTAGGAAATGACAGTGACTTATAGCAGCATCTGTAGGAGCAGAACAAAGAAAGGCTTTTGGCATCCAAACCTACAGCTCAAAAGAACATCAGTAAATATTGTGCCTGTAGTATGGGCCAGGAAGCAAATGCACCCACATCCCCACGACAGACTGATAAAGCACTCACCCCACTCCTGCCTCAGTGGCAATGCCAGTGCCTGCACACTCGGCACAGTCAGGACTGCCAAGAGCCACATCATTCTGGGATCTGCCGATGCCAGCTTGTGAGCATAAGCATTGTGGAGATTCAGCCCTGGAAAAAGAGGTAGTTGGCTTGTTAGCCTATGTAAAATGATGTATATGGAAGAGAAAATTTTGGCAGGTACTGATTTGGGTTTGATTTCTGTTGTGCTACATGCAGTTTACAGAGCTCACAATCAAGTAGGATTTTTGTGACTTCTGTGGTAACGCAGATTAGGGAGCTGCTTCCATTTTTTCTATTCTGGCCTTGTAAATGGAGAAATGCATTTTCTCAGGATATTGTGAAGGCAGAGAGTGGTTCACATTTGTGTGGACACAGAGAGAAAGCAAAAGGGTATAGTTTCTGGTTTATGGCAGAGGAGGTTTTGGCAGATGAAAAAGACTGTAATAAAATTCTGACCTTTTTGACTTACTTTTTAATTGACTTCTGAGGCAGAGCTAAACACATTCTGAACTGGTTCACCTCAGAGACCAAATAGTCATTTTCTTTTGTGGACAGAAAAGATTCAGGATTTAAGCCTGTCAAAGGTCTGGAAAAAACAGAGTTCTACTTTGCACAAGAAGAGGAAACCTGTTTTGCGCTAGTAGTTAACTTCATAGAACAACATAATAGCGTAATAGATCTGTTGATGTCTTTTGTATTAGATCCATATATCTGTGAGGGGTTTCATAGGCTTTTATAATCAGAAGCTGTTGGGCACTTTTTTTTTTTTTTTTTTTTTTTTTTTTTTTT
>WEIU01009111.1:38912-60694 GCA_013389925.1 Aegithalos caudatus
TTTTTTAGCAGTCTAATTTAGGTCTATCAGAGGAGATTTGTCTGTTTGATTTTTTTTTTCTGATAATGCATTCAGCTTCCATGTGCATCATATTTGTGTGATGTCTATAAACATCTGATTTTATTTCCTAGTAATAAAAAGGAAACACATTAGTTTAATACTATTGATAGCAATTTTAGGCTGTGCTAGGCACAGAGGGTGACTAGAAACACTTGATGTTCACAGCTGGTTTTCACAGGTATAAAACGTTTCAAAAAATTAGGATTTAATAATGCAAAATATGTTCTTAACTTAATTGGCCCTTTTTTTCTGTAAACAAATTCTACACACCATTTTACATGTAGTTATTCCTTTAAAAATGGAAGACTGATAATGAAAACACAAATAAAAAATAACCATTTTTAATGCCAAACCCTAGTGTTTCTCAAATGGAAACATAGCAACTCCTTCTGAGTTGGAGCTTCCTGTCTGTATTGCAACGTGCAGTGCCTACTCCTGTATGCAATTTCTTCTGCTGCTCACATTCACAAATTAATCTAATCCCAATAAGGAGCCCTACTGAGGTACTGTTCTCCTGTGGTTCCACAGTGATATTTTAATAGAGAGCAAGCTTCTGTTACAGTGCAGTGTTCTACCACTCCTAGTGTCGCAAAATTTCACAGCGGCATCAGAAAGGCTTGAGGGATACTATTTTTCCTCTTTGTGTCTTCTGTAATGTAGAAATGTAATTTAGTTACCATCCTTGCTGCCCATCTTGTTCTTGTGTTATGTCTACCTGTTGCTCCAATAAAGCTCATTGTCCTAATGGCCAATGATAAATTATCTTATTCAGAGACTATCTGATTTTGATATCTGCAGGGTTTAACAAGTAATTTCATAAAATATGATTAATCTTCTACAAAAAAAAAAAAAAAAAAAAAGTTTTAATCTTGAAGTCAATTAAAAACTCGCATTAGTAGGGTTATTCTTGGTTTTAAACTCAGTGGAGAATAGATTTTCTATTAAAAACAAAACAAACAAACAGAAGGATAACAAAGACAAGGTCAGCTTCTGTATTCTGAGCTTAAATATGTATAGATCTATTCTTGCTCAGTGCATGTATTTCAGTCCTAGTCTCCAGCATCTTCAGTAATTTCTCTCCTTAGTAAAGGAACTGTAGATTTTTTCCTCCTGTCAAACATTACCCAGTATTGCTTATGAAAGAAGATTTGGCTGGTTTTACATTTCATACAAACATCTGGAGTAATGCTGTGCATGATATGATATAAAAAGCAAACTATACACTATCTGAGTAGTTAACACTGAAATTACCCTATAATGTCAGGATTACTTAGGCTTTGCTATGTTACTTTATTCCATTAGATTTTTTAAAAAATCTTCCAGGAATCAAAGAAGAAATATTTACTGCTGGGGTGGAATGCAAAGTTATTTTTTCTCTATGCCCTTCAAGTCTTATATTTTTCTACTATTTCTTGTGGACATTTGTGGTGCTTTGCTATCCCTTGGAGTAGAGATTTATCATTTCAAATCCTCTGTTTTCTTCTTACAGTATTGGCAGAAGTGTTACCTTGTGTAAAAAGCATAAGATAATCAGCATCTAATGAAACTAGTTTCTATTTCCAGTTCACTTACTCTTGAAATAAAGTGTTCTTCATCTTTCATTCCAATAGTAATTAGGTCAGAATGAGAGTTAGAAGGGATATCCTTGTATTGTTCACTTATATAATGGTATCAGCCTAGTTTTGCATCATTTCTCCAGATATATATAAATTATAGAATTCTTGGATGAAAACAAACTTATTCCACAGTTGTGAATGCATTCCACAAAATCCCATTTTCCAGTACCTAAGAATAAATTCTATAGCAGCACTAAAGCCCATTTCTGTATTTGTAGGTAGAACATAGCCCTCTTAATGCTGGTAGAGCATGGCATTGCATATAAATTACTTTCCTTTCTTGTAAAACAACTTTGTTTTCAGTGTACTCATTTAAGAATTGCTGCCTCTCATCTAAAGAGATGTGTTTGGTTCATAACAAGGGAGCTGCTTGTGATTAAGCATTTAAAGTATTACCATTTATTTCTTCATTTTAAGTATTCAGTTGGTGTCCCTCCTCCTCCCCTCCCCCTGCCTTCTTTTGCCTTTCAACTTTCTTCATTTCTAGAGTTGGAATTCCTTTGCTATATTGCAGCCTTGGCATTTTTTTCTTGTAATACAAAGCTACTGATATATTTAATACCTCCTAGAAGGTAGATTTTGAAGTATTTTTCTTGACCTATTCTAGTTCTAATCTAAGATTTGGGGGGAGAATGGGTGTCATGCTTATTACTGTTGCTTTAGGAGAGCTGCTTGTTATCTTCTATATGAGGTCAGACTAACGGGTCAGTCTAGAAAACCCTTCTTTTTCTACAGAATCTGTTTGAGAAGTTTCAGCTGACAAGTTGTGTTTTCAACTGCAGATCTTAAGTTTTGCCTTGGTTTAATCTCTCCCTTTTCTATCTGTATTTAAGAAAATGTCTTCTTTTTATGATTGCCACAAAGTTCTGTTATCTAGTTCCCAAGGACTTTCCTCATTGCCCCATGCCTCTGCTAGTCTCGTCTTGCATTTCTCACAACTTCCCTGGAGACTAGAAAATGGAGAAGGTCTGTACCCATGTGGCATTGTCTGCTTCTTACCACCCTCTGTGGTACTTGCAAGGCCTTCCTTTTGCTCACTCAATTCCTCCACTTTCCAAAAGCATCCTAAATCATCTCGGCAAGAGAGTTTCTTCAAAGAATGTTTCAGATGACCTCAAAAATAGGACATAATACAACGGAGGGGTTAAAACAGACAAATAAGTGTTCCTTATCCTTCTGATTTGGAAGGAAAGTTTACTCCTCGTCCAGATGGAGCAGTTTAATTCTGGGAGCAGGACTTAGAAAACAGGAGGTACAAGTGAGATGCCAAAGAATTTAGTATCACCAGGAATAGGTCTGTTCACCTTGTCATTAACTATTACCACCTCTTCTCTAATATCAGATACTGTGGAAGGACACTGGCAGGTTACCATCAAAAGCTCTCTCTTGTTATGATGTTCATTTTAAATTATCCATTCCTTTGCAAAACTGGGCAACAAATACAGCTCAGCTTTAGGAGGGGTTGGCAACTGCCTACTTGGAGTGCAGGTACTTTAATGAACTAACAAAAATGTAGGATGTAGGGTAGGAATCGATATTTTGCACTCAAATTAAATGACCTGGGAGGCAGAAGAAACAAGTAAGTGATGACTTTTTGGTATTTGAGATCCTTAATTAGGCACATACTAACAGTTAGGAGGTGGTTCCTCTTGATGGGATGTGAGGCACCTCAACTTATTAACTCTGAAACTGAATGTATAAAGGACATTAGAGGAGCTTTGCCAGTGTTTTTCACTCAACTGTTATCCAAATGAGCAAAGCAGGTTGAAGAATGTGTGAAGTGATTAATTACACTAATTAAAACCACTTTATTTACACTTACTCTATAATTTATCGTTACTACTTTTGTCAGTTGATCGAAGGTGAGTGAAGTGTTGTTTATAATTGGTATGGGAGCTAATTAAATGGTCGTTTGAGCACGTTTTGGTCTATTTCCTTTGTCAATTAGAACTGGCATTGTAATAGATGACTGACCAAATGGAGATGTATAGCACAATAGTACTGCTACACTTTACCCTTTACTTGGAGAAGCAAATGGGAAGCCAACTGACTTTAAATCTCAAGGAGAAGAAAAACCCTTTTCCTTTCACTTGCCTGCTATTTTTGTTTGTAACTTCATATGAAAAACTCAGGTAACAAACATGCAATTACCTCATGGAGGGTGACTAGGTAGATGTTTCTGTTGTTTGTACTGTAATTATTTTAGCCAATTCAGAGGTAATTATTGCATAGATTTGGAATACTGAATTAATCATACCCTTAGCTTGCAATAATATAGCACTGTATGTAACTTGTCATTATCTGATATTTATTTTATAATGGAACAGCTACCAGATAATGTGTTACTGAATACTTGTTCCACAATAAATTCTGCTCTGTAGTGTAATGAGTTCATCCTGTTTCATAATTCAGTCTTTTTATATGTTTTGTTTGTTTTGGAGATTTACCATACTATTGCTATAGTATTATCTTGAATTGTTAGATGTTGTGAAACTAAAATGTTTCAAGCATTACGTAAGATACTGTGGTCTAAGGATCAGGAAATGGGAGCAACTCTTAAGATGTTTGACAGCCAGACACTAGGGATGGATTGTCAGTGATATCCCTAAGAGAGCAATTTCTGTTGTTTCTTTTTGGGAGTTCCTCCTTTACAAGAAACCCACATTCATCTGGGTATTTAGCTTTGTGACACAGCAATGGTGCTACAATGTGAGACTGAAAAAATATAAAGATCTCTGAGTATGTCAAGGAGTTAATCCACACTCCTGCAAGCTTAACATGTTCTCCTGTAGTTTAAATATGTATCACAAATACTGATTGTACTTAAATTTTACCAGACTTTCCCTTGGGAAACTGCCCTTAAGGAAAAAGGGGTCCAGCAAGGCTGGACACACTTTAAGAAGGAAATCTTAATGGTGCAGGAGCAGGCCATCCCTATATGCCAAAAGGTGAGCTGATGGGGAAGAAGGCTGGCCTGGCTGAAGAGGGAGCTTTTGCTGGAACTCAGGGATAAAAGGAGAGTTTATGACCTTAGGAAGAAGGGGTAGGCAACTCAGAAAGACTACAAAGATGTCATTTGGTCATGCAGAGAGAAAATGAGAAAGGCAAAATCTCAGCTAGAACTCAATCTGTCAACTGCTGTGAAAGATAGTAAAATGTATTTTTATAAATACATTAACAACAAAATGAGGGCCAAGAAAAAAATCTCCATCCATTATTGGATTTGGGTGGGAAGGGGAACATTGCCACCAAGAATGAGAAAAGGGCCTTTAAGTATTTAATGCCTTCTTTGCCTCAATCTTTATCAGAAAGACAGGTTATCCTCAGGACAACCAGAATCCTGAGCTGGTAGACAGGCATGGGAGCAGAAGAGACCTCCTGCAATTCAGGAGGAAGTTGTGAGTGACCTATTGTGCCACTTAGACATTCACAAGTCTATATGGGGAAGGATGGGGATTCACCAAAGGGTGCTGAGGGAGCTGGCAGAAGAGCTCACCACGGCACTCTCCATCATTTATCATCAGTTATCATGATGGTTGACCAAGGAGCTCCCAGATAACAGGAGCTTGGAAGATGTGCTGCCTGTCTACAAGAAGCATTGGAAGTATTGTCAGCCCAACCTTGGTGCTGGGCAAGATTATGGAAAGCACATACTGGACAATCAGGGAATCAGGCTCAGCTACCACAGGCTCAGGAAAAGCAAGTCCTGTTCACCAATCTGATCTCCTTCTATGGCTAGGTGACCTGCCTTAAGGATGAGGGAAAGATTGTGGATCTTATCTACCTGGACTTCAGTACAGTTTTGATACTCTCTCTCACAGTGTTCTGCTGGAAAAACTAGCAGTGTATGGCTTGGACTGGTACACTCTTCACTAGGTAAAAACTGGAACAATGGCCAGACCCAAAGAGTGGTGGTGAATGTTGCTGCATCCAGTTGGTGGCCAGTCAGTTGTCACCAGGATTGAAGAAAGTCCTATTTATTTTTTTATCAACAATTTGGACAAGGGGATGGAGTGCACCCTCAAGTTGATGGTTGACAATAGGTTGGGCAGGAGTGTTAAATCTGCTGGAGGGTACGCAGGCTGTGCAGAGGGATCTGGGCAGGCTGGATGGATGTGCTGAGGCCAGCTGCATGAGGCTCAACAAGGAGAAGTGCCAAGTCCTGCTCTTTGGCCACAACAGCCTCCTGCAAATCTACAGGCTGGGGGAAGGGTGGCTGGAAAGGTGCCCAGTGGAAGAGGATGTGGGGGTGCTGGTTGACAGCTGGCTGAACATGAGCCAGGAGAGTATCCAGGTGGCCAGTGGCATCCTGGCCTGGACCAGCAATAGTGTGGCCAGCAAGACCAGGGCAGTGATTGTCACCCTCTGCTCAGCACTGGTGAAGCCACACCTCCAATCCTGTCTCCACTTTTCCATCTCTCAATGCAGACATTGAGGTGCTGGAGCATGTCCAGAGAAGGGCAGCAGGGGTGGTGAAGAGTCTGGAGGNAGCGAGATATCCTTTTGGAGTGGCTTCTGCCCCCTGGGTTCGAACGGCGGACCCCAGACCAGCGGCCGGAATAGCCAGGTGGAGGTTGGGCTCTTCTCCCAGGCAACCAACAACAGGACAAGAGGAAATGGCCTTAAGCTGCACCACGTGAGGTTCAAGTTAGACATCAGGAGGAATTTTATCACTGAAAGGATGGTTAAGAATTGGAAGAAGCTTCCCAGGGGGGTGGTGGAGTCACCATCCCTGTAAGTGTTCAGGAAACGACTGGAAGTGGCACTTAGTGCTGTGGTTTAGTTGACAAAGAGGTGTTCAGTCAAAGGTTGTACTCAATGATCCTGGAGGTCTTTTTCAGCTTTAACAATTCTATGGTTCCATCATGTGTTTGTTTTTAAAACCTCACTTGTGATCTGGTAGTATTACAAATTTAATTCACTGCCCCCATCTCTAATCAGTGTCAATGTACTGAAGCAGTCAGTCTCTCAGCACTTAGAAAATTGCTTATCTTCTGACACTGGTAAGCTTCTTGAAGCCCAAACTCGAACTTGCTTTCTTATATGAGATATTCTTCTGCTTATGACCACCATGGCTATGATTCAGGTGAGCTCTGCTACTTGTTTGGTCACTAGACAAGTTCTTACCCTGAGGTAGAAGGGAAGATAACATATGATGACTCACCAGCTCTGATTCCCAAACAAGATTCCTGTCTTTTCAACTACTGTTGGTGCTGATGCCTGTTTTTTCTAATCTCTCACTGAAGCCTCAGTCAGCATTAATGACTGTTCATTCAATCCAAATTCAGTACTGTGTTGCACTTTGGTCTTTGTTGGTTTTGGTTTGATTTGGTTTTTTAGCTAGAACAGTATAAGCAGGTACTGGGAAGTATCCTAGCATTTTGCTCTTCTGCCATTTAAAATATTTTTGCTTGCAAACACTTGCCATTCAAGAACAACTTCTTAAAAAATAAACTAAAAATTAAATCTTTAGGTTGTGATTTTTTTTTCTTGGCTTGGTTTTTGGGTTTTTTTACCCTGAATTACCATAGGAAGCAAGAGAACATGGTTTGAAGAGAGCAGAAATGATAGGTAAAACATTTTATTTTCAAAGAAAATATTGTTCTTGCAAATTAAAAAGACAAATGTTTTCATAATTTCATTTTTTTCCTCACTTTTGACCAAGCCATGAATGATAACAGTAGCCTGGACTCTTTGCATCACTTTGTTTCCCGTAATCAGCTCTTACTGTGATGTCCTTGAATTAATAATAGTCTCATCATTTAAGACCACTCACTTCCTTAGTTTGGTTTTTAAATAGCTACACCGCACCTTCTTGCAGCATTGAGTGTTGTATTTTCAGAAGGAAAAGCAGTGGCCCCTGAAGGAATTCTGCCAGGGAAGATCCTGTCCCTGACAGGCCATGGGGTACAGCACAGCCCCAGCTGTGCCATGAGCCTCACCCTGCAACCCTGGCCTCCTGCTACCCCAGTTCCCCCTTGGCAGAAGCAGGCAGATGCTGTGGCAGCTCTCCTCTGCTGTGGTTTGTCTGGAGCCTGGAGCTCACCACTGATGGCCACATGCAGTGTTCTCAATGCCAAGAATCAGGCTGGCCAGTGCAACGTCAAACTGTGTTTTGTCCACTGCAGCGTGGCAGGAAGATGGCAAGTGTGCTTCAGCACTGCTCGCTTTAGTAAGACAACACTGCCTCTGCTCCTCTCCCCCATTTAGCTTGAAATAAGCATGCAAGGTACTTTCAGGTCCTCCACATCTCTTAAACTAGTAAGTTTTGAAATACAAAAAATAATAGCCATGTGATAACCAGCATAACTGCCAGTAAGAGGGGTGGGTAAAATAAACTAAGGGAAAGGGCTTCACAGAAAGCCCCCTCTTCTCTCTGCCTGAATGGGAGAATCATTTTCCTCTAACCCTGTCATGCCTTCCAGCACCTGGGCCTCTAAACCACAAAAGAAATTCCTGTTTCCCTTCTCTGATTCCTAGAAAAGTCCTCTGCTCTCCATCACCTCTGCAGTTTCTTTGTGGGTTGGCTCCCTGATGTGGGCATACCCTCCATCTACATCTGTTCTCTTCTTGCCTGGTGTTCTCTGTGCTCCACCTAAGAGCATTTTGTGTCCCAAGCAAGACACCACCCTCTCCCTCTCCTTCCAGCTCCTTTCTGAGTTGTGTTACAGAGGCCAAGGTGAGCAAGGCAGGGAGGCTTGCACACTGCTCTGCTCAAGGTTAAGAGGAAGGTGTTGTCTGCAATACCTGTCTTCCAAACTGGAGACAAGTTAGAGTTGATTGCTCTACCCTGCTCCATTATTTGAAGACTGTCCACAGCAGTGTCTCTTGCAGTATGATGGCCCTTAGTTTCCTGAATTTTCACTCTTACCTCTACTGTTTTAACAAAAGAGGAGAGCGACACACACTGAATCAGTGAAAAATTGGTACCATCAACCCTGAATAATCCAACATCAATATTCTTTCACAAGGAAAATATTTTTTTTAAGTGGTGTTGAAAACAAGGGAGAACAGGTATTTATATCATCCCCATACCCTCAAGTAGAAACCAAACATAGTACAAAATTTCAAAGCAATACTACAGGTCATCGATATCTGCTATACTAAATCTTATGAAACCTGAAGTGTTTGTTTTAAATTGAACAATTACAGTAATTAGGTCTCATTAAGGGAACCACTAAGACTGAATTGGGCTAGCAGTTAACTAGTGATTTCCAGTGCATAGCTGAAAAATAGAGAATTTCCAGCTGCCTTTATTCTTCTGAAAGCAAATAAGAAACAGTTGGATGAATGCTTTCTTATACCAACATAACATAATTTAAATTCTAGCCTGGAAGAAATGGTAGGTAATTGTCAAGAGCCATCAGTGTACAGGACACAAACAAACTTCTGAGTGAGCTGCAGGCTCTTCAGAAGGTTTGGTTTTACCTTCTAGTTGAAATCTCAAGAATGTTAATGAGAAAAGCAATCCATCCTTTCCCTATCAGACAAGGCAGGACTGCTTGTAGCCCCTGAAAAACGAACTTGTCTGTTTTTCATGGTCACACTGATTGATCTCAAATGTATCTTCTAGTTTGTATGCTTGATTTAGGGCTTTGCTATTTACAGGTGAGCAGCCACTACTCTATTCTACAATTGCTTAGGCTTATTTAAAATTCTAGGCTTATTTAAAATATCTCTCTCAAATTAGTTTGGAATTATTGAAACATATGTACATTTCATTTGTTCATTACTGCTTGTTAAGATACAAAATAAAAACTTCTAAACAAAACCAATACTTTTGTGAACTTCAAACTGTGTGCTAAACTTTTTACATTCTTTTTTTCAAGGGGTTGGATAAGTTTCTTCAAGTGCATGGAAATGTTTAAACTAAATGGTTCAGGGAACCCATGTATGTGTTTCTAGCTGGCAATGTAAATCCCCTAGTGAGCCACAGTAATATGAAAGCAGCACTTGAAAGCCAGATGCAATGAAAATTTAAACATATTGCATTCATAGCATGTGATAGTTTAATCATTATTTAAGCTTTAGAAATGTCACAGCATAATTACTTTCAGAATGAGTACAAACACTTTCATGCACAAAAAATTGCTTTCTTCTTGCAACTTCTGCTTCTCATGGGAAAGTTATGCTTTTGTAAAATTTCTGAACTTGATCTTGTTCATCGCTTGATCACAGAAAAATTACCAGTGAAAATTCAAAATCCAAAAAATTGAAATAAACCCTACAGATCTTTTTAGAACCAAGCATGTATTTTCTTTATACTCTTAAAATAAAAAATAAATCTGTGAAAGCATTTCTTTCATTAAAGAAGAAAATTTACAACAAAACCAGTTAAATGGAAATGCTAAATAAACCCTATTTGCAGAACCAGGGAATGGAAAGTACCAAAGGCTGGATTTATAAACACCAATAGAGGATTAAATTCAGCTCTCCTGTGGATGTGATACATTTTTACTGGTCTCACAGCATACATGGAGCTCTACCTCCTTCTGTACTTGTAAGCAAAATACAGGGACCAGAACTTGCATTCTAAATTTGTCCTGTATCTCGAATGTTCTGATGAATGCAGTTGATTTTTCAGTATAAATTGTGTCAAAATCCCAGTCTACATTTAGATGCAAACACTTCCTCTTTACATACCCTACTACGATTTGTTTATAATATGAGCACTTCAGGTTGGATTTGGAAAATAGCAGCTATAATGGTTCTGCCATTTCTGAGAAATAGGCTAGAAGAAAAAATACTCTACTTGTAATTCGGGGGTGGGGTTGTTTGCACATTTTCTAAGTGGAAATCTTTTTGGAACAGCTTTACATCCTCATAGCAAAGACTTAAAGGTCATAAAAATTGCCTTTGTACCAGGAATCTACTGGAAGTTATTTTTGGTAAATTCATTGGAATTTTTCCATTGTGAATCTGCTTAAAACTGAACTACTTATCACATGCTCTGTAGGAGCAAAATCACTGTAATAATTTCACATCTCGTAAGGCTTCTATCACCTTCTGAGCTCTTGTGAGCTTGTTGGTGCTAACCAGAAGATGAACCTGTCATCCCTGAGGAGCCACTGAGTGTGCTACGGATGGCAGCTGTTGGGTTGAAGGTAACCTATGCAATGGCCAAGTGATAACCCTTTTTCCTCCTCTTGTATTTCACTTCCTGGGCCCAGACACTGAAAGAGACTAATATCAGTGAAGACAGAAGATTAAGTATTAATTGTATTCTTTAATGTAGCACTCTGTGTTTCATAGAATCATAGAATGCCAGAATGGTTTGGGTCAGAAAGAACCTTTAAGATCATCTCGTTCCAGCACCCCAGCCATGGATCAGGACATCTTCAACTAGAGCAGGTTGCTCAGGGCTCCATCCCACCTGGCCTTGAACACTTCCAGGGATGTGCTATCCACAGCTTCTCTGGACATCTTGTGCCATTGCCTCACCACCACAAGGCAAGAATTTCTTCCTAATAGCTAATCTAAAGCTACTCCGTCAATGTGAAGCCATTGTGCTGTCACTACACGCCCTTAGAAAAACTATCTCTCCATCTTTCTTTTAGGTTCCCTGCAAGTGCTGGAAGGCCACAATTAGGTCACCCTAAAGCCTTTACTTTTCAGACTGAACAATCCAAATTCTCTTAGCCTTTCATCATAGGAGAGGTGCTCCATCTAAATTAGTGGCCCTTCTCAGGACTTGCTCCAACGGATGTTCTTTCTGTGCTGGGATCTCAGAGCTGGATGCAGGTAGGGTCTCAGCAGAGCAGAGCAGAGGNGCTACTCCGTCAATGTGAAGCCATTGTGCTGTCACTACACGCCCTTAGAAAAACTATCTCTCCATCTTTCTTTTAGGTTCCCTGCAAGTGCTGGAAGGCCACAATTAGGTCACCCTAAAGCCTTTACTTTTCAGACTGAACAATCCAAATTCTCTTAGCCTTTCATCATAGGAGAGGTGCTCCATCTAAATTAGTGGCCCTTCTCAGGACTTGCTCCAACGGATGTTCTTTCTGTGCTGGGATCTCAGAGCTGGATGCAGGTAGGGTCTCAGCAGAGCAGAGCAGAGGGACAGAATCCCCCCTGCTGCCCATGCTGCTCTGGATGCAGCCCAGGACCCATTTGGCTTTCTGGGCTGTGAGTGCACATGGCTGGGTCATGTCCAGCCTCTCCAGAACCCCCAAGTCCTTCTGGACAGGGCTGCTCTGGATCTGTTCATCTCCCAGACTGGGTTGATACCAGGGGTTGCCCCAACCCAGGAGCAGCACCTTGCACTTGGTTAAACCTCATGAGATTTCCATGCACCCAACTTCTCAGGCTTGTCCAGGTCCCTCTGGATGCCATCCCATCCTTCAGGTGTGGCAACTGCACCACTCAGTGTCATCTGCAAATTTGTTGCAGGTGCACTTGATTCCTGTGTGGAAAAAATGGGAAATTTGCAATGTTCCTGTGGTAAATCACTTGTACGTGAACCTAATGAAGATTAGAACATGTTTCAGTTTCACAGAACTACTAAATAACTGTGGAAAGTGCCAGTGTTCATGGTCCTGACATGCCCTTCAGTCTGGCAGCACCCATTTAGGCTCACTACCTGTACTTGGCTCTCCTGCTGTGCAGTGCTGTGGTGGGGAAGATAAGATAGCTGAAAAATAGTCATCAAAGATTCACTGAGATCAGGGTGAGTCCTGCATGATGAGAAGAGCAATTAATATTTTAAAGGCTACCATCCATCCCTACAGGCACCAAAGTATTACATCACTCTGTATACAGGACAGTGGCAGTAATCAATAGATCTAATGTGCTGGGGGCTCAGGGAGGGACAAGTTAGCATTTCCCAGGCAGAATGACTGGATATAATTAAGAGAAATAAACAAGGCTTATCCTTAGAGGGAAAAAAAAAAACAACCCTCAACTATTCTGAGTTGAAAAGCAGGAGTTCTTTATCAAAGAGTACAATTGGATTTGTTTAGGCATAGAATTTCTTCACCAGTCAAAACCATGCATTTCTTGCAAAGAAAGCCATGTGGCCTGTTGCTTGAACACGATGACTGAGTAGTAAGGAAACAAAGTAATGCTTGTATTTTTATTACTGAAAAGTCAAATTCTGAAAATCAGAATCCAGATACATCTGATAATTTCAAGACTCACTTGACAGATAACACCGGTATGCTCTTTCACTGACGCTTTCTGACTGCTCTCAAATCCTGTCCCCACAGGGCCCAGCCTCCTCTCCCAGAGTGCACTCCAGCTCAATTCCAAACCTGAAGGATCCTTCCAGTACTCAGCCAGCTACCACAGCAACCAGACCCTTGCCCTGGGTGAAACAGCGTCCGCCCAGCTCCCGTCCCGCAGCAGTCAGCCCAGAGGTGCCATCCAGAGCTACAGCCAGGTACGTGTCCTAAGCAATCCTGGGCTCTCACACCTAAAAGTGTGTGGAGTAGCTCCCAGGAAAGAGCTGTTTGCTGCTTCCCACACCTGGATTTCTGCCTTTACTTTCTGTCTTCTTTAACACACCTGCAGCAGGGTGGAGTTACCATCTTGATTTTTGTAAATCTTTGTGGGTTGACTTGCATAGTAATAAAGTAATCCTGATTAACAAGGAGATCTGCATGCCAGATTTACTTACTTGTTTGCATATATATATTAGTAGTGGCATGTTCAAGCATTTAATTTCCAAAGCAAAATTCTGTGACTGTGCTGATAGGAGTCCATCCTAAGGTCGAGGACCTGACAGCATTGGTCTGAGTACATTTACTGAAAGCAGTAAGTGCCAGGAAACAGAAACAAAGCCAGGCTGACACCAGATGTGAAACCTGCCTGGGATACCACACACCACATGGTGCTACAGCCTCATCTGAAGTGTATGAAACTTGTTTTTCACCACATATTATAGGACTGTTGCCTCTACACTTGAAATATTTTGAAAGATTGTCTCAGATACTCGTGAAAACTTTGTAAATCCTTCTACCTGTTGAAAGCATCCCTCCTGGCTCTGACAGGTAACCCTTTCACCTTCTGTGCTTTTCACTGTGACATCAAAGCCTCTCAGCAGAAAGTTAAGCTTCAATTTAAACAAAAAATTTCAAGAAGTATCCATGCCTCTGCACATAAACAAAGTCTAACTGGGCTGCCTTGGTCAGCACAGGTTATTTTCTGTGTTTAGATGCTAACCATCCTAGCAAAGCAGATCATCTCAGTGTGATACCAGGACATTTTGTAGTTCAGGATTCTGTAGAAGAGAGTAGTTATTTGAATTTCAAAGCCTTAAATTGCTAAGAGATTTCAAGTATTAGAGTCATTGCACAGTTTGTGGGATACTGAGTGACATACAATACTGTATTCTCTCAATTTGCTTAGAAAAGCTCCCTATTCTCTAAGACTGAAAAATTAAATGCAGAAGAGTGAAATTAAATTTCAAATTGGGTAGGTAAATTTTTAAAATAGACTCTTTTACACTGAAAAAGGCCTCTAAGAACAGAGTCCAGCACTGGCCATCAGTGAATCATGTCCCCAACTGCCACATCTGCATGTCTTCTGAATACCCTTAGGGATAGAGACTTGACCATCCTTTCAGTGAAAAAAATTCTTCCTGATGTCTAACCTGAACCTCACGTGGTGCAGCTTGAGGCCATTTCCTCTTGTCCTGTTGTTGGCTGCCTGGGAGAAGAGCCCAACCTCCACCTGGCTACAGTCTCCTTTCAGGCAGTTGTAGAGAGCAATAAGGTGTCCCCTGAGCCTCTCCTTCTCCAGGCTAAACACCCCCAGCTCCCTCAGGAGCTGCTCCTCACAGGACTTGTGCTCCTCCAGACTCTTCACCACCCCTGCTGCCCTTCTCTGGACATGCTCCAGCACCTCAATGTCTGCATTGAGAGATGGAAAAGTGGAGACAGGATTGGAGGTGTGGCTTCACCTCTGCTGAGCAGAGGGTGACAATCACTGCCCTGGCCTTGCTGGCCACACTATTGCTGGTCCAGGCCAGGATGCCACTGGCCACCTGGACACTCTCCTGGCTCATGTTCAGCCAGCTGTCAACCAGCACCCCCACATCCTCTTCCACTGGGCACCTTTCTGGCCACTCTTCCCTCTGCCTGTAGATTTGCAGGAGGCTGTTGTGGCCAAAGAGCAGGACTTGGCACTTCTCCTTGTTGAACCTCATGCAGCTGGCCTCAGCACATCCATCCAGCCTGCCCAGATCCCTCTGCACAGCCTGCCTACCCTCCAGCAGATTTAACACTCCTGCCCAACTTATTGTCAACCATCAACTTGAGGGTGCACTCCATCCCCTTGTCCAGATTGTTGATAAAGATACTAAACAACACAGATCCCTGGGGAATTCTCTTGTGGCAGGCCACCAATTGATGCAACCTTTCACCACCATTCCCTAGGCCCAGTCACCCAGCCAGTTTTTTACCTAGTGAAGAGTGCACCCAACCATGCCATGGGCTGCCAGTTTCTCCCGGTGAATCTTGTGGAAAATAATGTCATCTGGAGTTATGTTTTTTGAAAAGCATCATACCCTGGGGGTTAGCCTGAAAGACTGTGATGCAGTCTTTAAGGAGGCTGGAAAAATAAGGTGATGAAAATGGAACAGGTTATGAGAGCAAAAGAAACAAAAAGGAAGTAGAATTGAGAGGGGAAGGAGAAATTTTTTTTTTTGGCAGGAAGGAAAATTGTGTAGTTTTGTAGAGGTTAGAAATAGATATATTCTTAATATAAATTTTATTATACTCATTGATAGAAAAAGATGAATTTATGGAGGGGGAAAAATGAATGATCTGTATTTTTTTTCACTGAAATTACACTGATCAGACATTGCTTAGATCTGAGAAGCTCTCATGAATCATCAACTTCAGAGAGAACTGGTCTCCTTCACAAAGGTAATTAGTATGTTAGCAAGGCAACATTTCCTATCCTTTGTTTTTCTTGATATGAGGACAGAAAATAGATTTTCTTTTTACTTTCCTCCACACTGTAGGGTAGATATTCCTGAAGGAAAATAATTCAGAGAACTTAATAATTTTTCACACCATGATGCTGCAAAGGATGCCTGACAACTTCAGATGAATTAAAATATATTTTGAAAATACTAACAAACAGCAATATAAACTATGAACTAATACCATTATAAGTATATAAAATAGGTTTTAAAAGAGGTATACAGGAAGAGGAAAATTCAAAAGTCAAAATTAAAAAAATCTGAATGTCACCATTGCTGATCCCGCAATTGACAGGGGAAAAAAAAAAAGTGAATCCTAAAAATTGTTTTGCTATACCTATTATAATTAAAATAATCCTCAGGAGCTGAAGCTTCTCAGATTGTGATAATTTCCTTTGGTGTTTGTGTGCAAGGAATATAGCTATCTCTCAACATGAATGATAATCCAAATGCTTGCAAAATAAATGTAAATAGTCCCAAGGCCAGCTGTGACAGCAAGAACAATTTGTGAAAATGCAATTGTATAAAAAAGATAAGCTAATTAGTCTTGGGACTTCCTGTATAGTGTTGCAAAGTGCAATCTAACATTTTTGTTAATTTGGTGGAGTTCATAATAGATCATACTTTTTCCAGTGCTTTGCCTACTTTTAGAACACAAAAATTTTATCTTCTATATACTACTGGGATAGGATTTCTTAGCAAAAACTGCTCCTCTGGCAGGGAATTACTCTGGTTCCCTACTGAAAACTGCTTTTCAAACTCAGTGTCCAACCAGGTTTAGTGCAACCTTGAGAATTATCATGTTATGTTGCAGAGATATCAAAGGAGTATAAAGCATAGCATGTACTAAAGAGAGTGGCTTTCCACATGCTCTGCCATGTGTTTGCAAGGGGACAGGAAAGGAAGTTTACATTCTGGATGAGGACTTGTTTAGCTGTTGGTAATGCTGCAGTCTTTTCAGAGGCTGTGGCAGCAACACGGGTAAATCCCTGTGCACCTGATGCTTTTGGACTGAATAAGCTGGCACAGAATAGGAAAACTTTAAAATCAAAAAAGTGGGTGGAAATTCAAAGTGATTTAAAAGTATTGAAAGCCCATTTTACAGTTAGTATTCCAACCTGTCTCCTTTTTCCTGTAAATAAGTCATAAGCTTTTCATTCATTAGACCACCACACCCCACTAGCAAATGAGTGCTAGAATACATTAAGTTTTGAAGTAGAAAGTGTATACTGGCCACAAGGTAACAGGCTGCTTGATAACCTACCCAGACAAAAGCTAAAATAAAGAGTTGCCCTCTGGTAGGTATGGCCGATGACGATGTGTTTAAAACCCGATTCCAAATATAAACATAAGAATTTTTCTGTCATAAAGGAAACAAGATGAAATTTTAAGATAGATTACTCTTATTATGGCACTTGGAGAACAATTCACTAGTAGAGATTATGGCAGTGGAAACCTGCAGTGCTGCTTTGTTTCTATCACAGGTAATGATTGTAGCTTTCAGTGCTGCTTTTGAACCAGAGATGCATCGTCTCTGGACACTCTGAAAAGATTTCACACAATTCTGTTTGTGTATGTAGAAGACTACAATTACCTACCTTCATCTATATGTTTGACCTTTGAGAGCAGGAACAGGTAGGCTGACAAATTTTCCTAGTAGTACTGGAATTTCGGAATGGAACAATGGAACAAAATCAGGAGAAAGAGATGGAATAGGTTATATTTGAGGGATTCAAAGGTCTGGCATCTGTTATTGCAGAGGAGCATTTGAATGTAGGTAACATCTTCCTAGTTAGATCAGGAACTTACAAATGACACTAAAGCAGTCCTGCCAAAGAAAATCCCTCCTACAGGTCCTGCCCAAAGACTGAAGGGTACATCCCAAGACTAGAGAATGTTAGGCAATTCCATGCCCTCTTTTACCCTCTCTAAGGGTGTTGATACAGGCATTGGACCACAGCAGGGGGATGCCTTGAGTGAAGCTTTATGGAATATTCTTTGGGCTGACCGGAAAAAAAGTAGCCCTCAACAGACTGGCAAGTCTAGCAGTCTCTGAAAAAAGCTCAGAGCATCTCTGAGACTGTGAAACAGAACTGCACAAGTGGAATGTCCCTAGAAAACCCTAGTAAGGATGAACAAGTTTTCTGCCTGGAGCGACCAACACACACCAATATTTAAAAGCCAAAGGGGTCTGGAGGGAGTTTTTCCACACAACTTGGAAAATCCTCCCTAAAATCAAGAGAAAAGAGTCTCCTCATGGACCACAGTGTACTGTATATGACTATGTTAGTATTCATCACATGTGACCTTGTTTGAGATTTTAAGGGCAAAGAGATCCAGAGAACAAAACGAGCTGAAAACTGGTGCTGGCATTTACTGCTAAACTGAAGTTCATCTGCACCTAAGACGGACATGCAGATGTACTCAAACCTCTGGGAGCAGTTGCCAAGAATCAATATACTGATTCATAATTAGCAGCTGACCCCAAAGTTTCACTTAAAGTTGTCTAGCCATTTTGTAATTCCTTATCCATGAAAAATTTTCTGCAGAACAAATAAATCAACACAATTATTTGCCAATCTCAATTCTACTCTATAGAACAGAATCTGATATTGCAGTCTTTTATTTACTCTTCCTTAGTTAAAATTCCATTTTAAATTATTAATTGGATTGTAAAAAAACAAAACAAAACAAAAAAACCAAAAAAAACACCCCAATTAAAATAACACAACCAACAACAACAAAAAAATCCCCTCACAAGAAGAAGAAGAACAACAACAACAAAAACCCAAACAAAAAAACAACACAAACCCAAAAAACTAAATTTCTGGAATTGAGATCATTAAATGCTTGAATGAACAGGCAAACAACAGTTAGACTGTTCTCTAGCCTCCTATAACCTAACTGGATACGCCCAATAATTTTCTGTATGAAGTTCTAAAGATACTGTTTTGTATCAGTAGAAAATGATCTTCTTAGTAACATTAAATGGGAAAGAAAATATTTTTATAGCTGTGTTAATGTTCTCCTGTTTTTTTCACACATTCCTGCTTCTAAAAAAGGATATGCCAGAATCCATATATTGAATCCAAATAAGCAAGGCTACTTTTCATTGGGATGCCAGGGAAATTAAACCCCTGTGTCTTGGAATAGTTATTCATAGGGCTGTAGTAAGTCCTTGATTTTTATTCACATCTATGAAATAGGTTGATGGTAGACAATATAATTACTGAGAAGCAACTTTGCTCCTATTTTATTATCTTAAAGAAAGTTTTGTTATCAGATTGACAAAAATAATGGATAATAGGAAAAAAATAAGGGAAAAATACCGTTGTATTTCATTCTTCCATATGATGTGTGTCACACTGCAGGGTGAACAATGACATGTCTCTATGTTTGTCTTAAGCCACATACAGGGAGAAACACAATGAAAAACTAAACAACATTTTGTCTCTGGAAATGTGTGTGGAGAATGTTACTGCACACTTGGCCCTTTGAAAAATCCTAAGAACCTCACAGTACATTTAAGACAGGTCTGAGATTAGTCACCTCCTAGAAAATACTGATGCTAATGTTTTCATTGCAATCTGTTCATCCATAAGTTCTCTCCTTCACACAGAGAAAATGCTTAGCTTTTTAGGAAGTGCTATACACTGCATTTTTAATTAAGCATTTAATTATTATGTCCTACCACTACACCTTGTTCCCTATTACAAATCATCATGAAATGGGATTTTTGGAGTTTTTCTTGAATTAGTGCTTGCAGAATGCCCACAGCTTTATAGAGATTTATAAGGAATACAGGATAATACTGGTTTACTTGAAATTAATTACTCTAAATCCTTGACACATGAAGCAGTGTAGAAGTAGATTAGAAAAAGAAATTTTGTATACATGATGACAGTGCTTGCCTAAAGCCCTTAGGATCAACAACAAACTGTTAAAGTTACCAGTGCATTCAAGAAGTAACTGGTACACTGGTAACATTGCAGAACACCGTATTTTAGAATACTGTTTATTACAAAATTATTATTATGATGCCACTTAACAGTCCAAAATGTATAATTTATTAACAAATATCAATTGATAATGTAGCTAGTTTGAATGACATTTTGTTATGTGCAAAATTTGCTTTGCCCATGTTGTCTCAAATCATGCCCGCCTGTTTTTGTTTAATGAAAGTTGTTACCATATAGTCTAAACCTGGAAAATGAAAATTGTACTCCTATGAAATACATTATTGGACAGTCAGCTGAAGATTAGTCCTTTCCAGTTTAAAGCATATACGGTAAGTAGCACAGTGTGAAAGTACCTTTTAAAAGTTACACTGATGTTCCCTCAGTTTTCCTTCCTGGTTTTTGTTAGGAGCCTTTCAAATGAGCAACGTGAGCTTGTTGACCATTTATGAAAATGTTAAGGCTTGTACTTGAAACTGTGGTGTTTGTTACTTGCTGCTGCAATCCAAACAGTCCAGCTAAAAAGAGAGCAGCTACTTCCACCTGTGAGCCCCTTGTTCACCTGGCAGTCACCATACAGAGCACCTGGAGGGGAACAGTTTCCATCTCATTTATGTGTTAAGCCATTGCTCTGTGAGGTGCAAAACCTCTCGAAGCCAGGGAGGGGTTTGGGTCTAGCAGTGCTCTCCTGAGAAGCCTGAACAATGTCAGTGCTGGTAGCTTCTTCCACGATACTAACTGGGAGCAAAGCTCCAGGACCAGCTTCTCCAAAGCCTTGTTTCTTGTCTCTTGTCTAGGAAAATACATATTCTTTACCCAGATACAAAGCATTTAAGATGAAGGGCAGGCTCCAAAAGTTAAAGAAAAAGGCAGAAGCATTTCCAGTGGGAGTACAGAGGAAGGAGATTGAATCTTGTTTATTTTTTACTCCAGTTAGTTGCATTGTCCTCAGTTCCTGACAAAATCCTTTATTGAATATCCTAGAGCAAATAAATCAGATTTCATACCAAGAACATGGTGCTTCTGCCCACTTGGTTTTTTTTGTAGGATGCTAGCAAAAAACCACATTGCTATTCAATGTATAACAATGCTGCTGTTGACATACACAACACCTCTTTGAATTGAGTCACAAAATTCATTATTCACATTTTAAAGCTTTTTCTAAGGAAATCAGTAGCTGAGAAGTGTGTGTGTGTTTTTGGGCAAAACACCAGTCAGACCGATTCAAACTATGCTGACAACTCCGAGGATCCAGAGCACTTTCTGAGGTTTCTAGTAAATCCCCTGCATAACCAGAAAAAAAAAAAAAAAAAAAAAAAAAAAAAAAAAAAAAAAGTATCTGAATCCAACAGTGCATCTTCCAACAGAGCGCTGAGCTCTCACTCACTGCGGGGTGCAGTTATGAGAGGATTTTAATGTTACCAGACTCACAGATGATCTCTTGAGCCTAAGATGCCCGATAAAAAAAAGAGAGAGCCGCCTGTGTGTGAGTGCAAGCTCCATCCTCTGCGGCTTCAGAAGCGGCTCAGGCACAGAAGCGAAATTTCTCACAGGCAGCATCTCCCGAGGATTTTCTCTTCGCTCCCTATTCCCAGCCCCCCTCAATTACTGGTCTTAGAGGGAACTCAGCGCTGCTTTGCCCGCGACCAGCGGGTCCGCGCAGGGAGCTCCCTCCCAATGCAGATTCCCCGCTGGATGCGGCCCAGGGAAGCGCCCGGCCCCGGCAGCTCCTCCCGCACCCCCCGCCCCTTTCGTGCCGCGTAACCAAGTACGAGGCGGCCGCTTTCCGTGCTGCCAGGGGGGCTTGGCGTGCACCGGCCCGGGCTTTCCCTCCCTCCGCCCCTGCGCCGAGGTCGGGGCCGCAGGGGGCAGCGAATTCCCGCTGCGGTGCCTCTTCTCATAGGGACCCAGATTGCTGGAAACCGAGGAAAGTTACTCGATTAAAGGCTTTTCCGAGGCTTCGGCCGCTCTCCTCTAATGTATGCAGAATGAAGGGGCGGGGGTGTATATATGTGTGTATATGTATGTACGTAAGTATTTGAGCCGGGGTTAAACCCTGCCTGGTTTAGGGGTCAGCAGGCGAGCGCGTTCCGGAACCGGAGCCCCGGAGCGCTGTGCCCCACGGCCGGGTGCCGGCTTTGGCCGTCGGGAGGAGTTTCGACGCCTCTCGGCCCGAGCCGGTGGCTGTTTTTTTCCCCGAAAGGCCGGGAATGCTTTAGCAGATTA
>WEIU01009111.1:61308-78608 GCA_013389925.1 Aegithalos caudatus
AGGGAGGCGGCGAGGGGCGAGGGAAGGCGAGAGGCGGGGTGGCAGGGCCGCCGGCCGAGGACGGGAGGGAGGGAGCGAGCGAGCGGGGGGCGTTTGACAGAAGAACCGCACTTGGGGGGGATTGCGGGTGCGTTTCATCCCGGGTCGTGTCCGGAGAGGCTGCCTGCCGCTGCTTGAGCTAAGTACCTGAGTTCTCCCGGCTCGTCCCGCCTTCCCGGCGCCGGGCAGGTGTGCGTGCTGCCAGGGGTGCGGGGCTCGCCGCGCTCCCTGCTGTGACCCGCGGTGCAGGTGGGGGTTTGTTACTATGGCGAATCCCTTCTCTGCCGCGATCAGAGCCTCTGAGCCTTTTGCAGGGTTTTACGGGCGGCTCGGGCGTACTTGACAAGTTTGGCATTACTTAGCAGGAACTCCCGGTGTACCGAGTCGTGCCGAGTAAGAGGTAGCGGTGATTTGGCTCCGAGTGCTCTTTTGGGAACAGGCTGTTACAGCTGATTTAATGTCTCTGTAAACGCAGACTTTGAGCAGATCCTAGAAGTGAGATACTGGTGCGCTAGTCTCTAAACCATCTCTTTGCTAAACTGAGCATCCTTCAGGGGTGGGTTTTTTGTGTTCTCAAAATTTTCAGTTTCATTGCTATAGTAACAGCTGCTAAGCTCATATGTTCTCTTGTGTGACATAAATAGATTTGAAGATAAATAGGATACATAAAGAAGTTTGAGTTTATCAGTCAGGTACACAAGTTTCTTACTGGAGTGAAGACCTCACCCCGTTTTCTCCTCTCACCCACCTCCCCTCCCCCACTCCAGCTGTTGTCAGCATCCTATATGATTCCAATGTGTCTAAACACACAGATGGAATTAACTAATAATAAAATACGGTTTTGATCTATCTCCTTGTAAGAACTATTTGCTGGATTTCTTTTCCCATTTAAAGGGCAGGGATTTTAAAACTTTATATCTTCATATATATATATATATATATGTATAAGTATGTATATATATATATCACACCACATTTTAGTTTCAGAATGAGTAAAGTGACAGTATCATTAAATTAAGGTAAAATTCAAGATCTTGGGATGCTTATATCAAGCTTGTTTTCAAATACTGAGTCTCTCAGATTACTAGGTGGTTTATTTAGCAATTATATTAATACAACTTCTTCCTGCTATAGTCCAATACAGTGTTGGCCACAAGTATTAAATACCACCATTGTACAGTGGAAATCTAGAATTGCCACAGACTTTGTAGGGAGTTTCTAACTTCATACTATAGCAAGAGTTGTTTGAGTTTAAAAAAGGCATGGATGGGAACTGTCAGCATCAAAGGAACTGAGAAAAAAATCAAGTTGAAACTTACATACCTGTGGCTATGAGCTACTAGTATTTGCCTGATTTTTCTTACTTTTGTTCTAAGATAGAAGTTTTTCCTTTGGGAAGTTTCTAACAGGAACAGTACTTTTTCCTGTTTATGAACTGTTAGCATTGAAATTTGTATTGGGGGTTTGGTTGTGGGGTTTTTGGGTTTTTTGGGGGTTTTTTTGTGTTTTTTTTTTTTTTAAAGGAGGCATCTCTATAGCATTGCAGCATCAAATCTGTGATGATATCTTAGTCCAAAACTTTTTTATGTAGGGCTTAAGGTCCAGCATAATGACTCTGAAGTGCTACAGAAGCTGTTTGTCCTGGGCTAGATGATAAGTTGAAACGTGGATTTAGGCTTTTTTGGCCTTCTTGGCCAATAATTCTACAAACAGTCCTAATAGGATTTTCTACTTTGTTTTGAAGAAAAGTTAAGGAACTGACAATCAATTTCTTCGGTTGCTTTTAAATAAAAGCTTTTGATATGACTTCTGCATCTTGCATAACCTGCATCTTTTTAAAGCCTACTGCAGGGCGTTGCCTGATTTACTGATTATGGCTTTGGTGAAAGAAAAATCCTACAGATGATACATGCATTTAAAAATGGCTGGGATATTTTTGTGTGGATTTTCCTGTGGGAGGGAAGTAGTGATTGACCATTTGAATTTGCTGCTGAGTTTGTGAAAAATTGATAAAGCAACACTAACTTTGCCAAGTGTTGGGCTGATCAGAACAAACAATCTACTGGGTCACTCATCTCCTAGGGATTTGATTTTAAGATATGTAAAAACCCTGGTTGTTTTATTCTATAACAAATGGAAAATTGTGTAATTTGAATAAGTATTAGGTGGCAGACCTGGAGAGAGAGACTACTGCTACTTGAAAGACTCAGTGTAAGCAACAGTATGTTAGTAAATACGTTGTTTTTTTTTTTCCCACAGTGGTGACATGGCTTTCAAGCAGTCCTTGAAAGGAGCTCTATCACATGATCCATTCTTTTGCAAAGGTTTCCTATTGTGTGCTCCTACCCTTTATTTTCCACTGCCATTCTTTTGCATGTTCCTCCTGGCCTCCCTCCCATCTTGGAGTTACACATTTGCTAGCAGTGTTAAGTGCCTGACTAATCTTCTAGACTTTCACTGGATTCACTGAAGCCAATGGACTACTCAGAGGCTTAAAATTAGCATATGCTTTAGAGTTAGCCAGGATCAGATGTTACAGATACTGCTAAGGCAATCTTAATTTCATCTTTTTTCTGTAAGTATTTTTGCTCAGAACAGGTTTGGAGTTTGAGCTCTAAGTATATTATATTTTTTCAGGAGTTTTTCAGTCATTGTGTTAGAAATCAAACCCACTGAGAAGGAGAGCAAGCAATCGTATTTTGAAAAGCTAATGTGCAATAAATTGTGGTTTTCCTTCTTGTCCAAAACATCCAAAGATGAGTTGAAGTTTTTTGGAGTTTTTGAGAGAGAGAGAGGAGGAGGAAGAATGGAGAACATTTGTCACATTGCACTGATTGATGATTTGCCTGCTGTGATTAATGTGAAGTTGCATTGGTACGTATGTGTCATCACAGGAATGATGTTATACTAAGTAATCTTTTTATATCTGGCAATAAAAAAATAAGTATTTGTAGTAATTACTGGAAACACAAATAATGCATTTATTTTAATTATTTTTACATTATACTAAAAATTTGTCCTGGAGCTATCTAGTTCATGAATACTGCTGGGTTTCAGTGTGCTGAACAATCCAAACTGTATCAGTGCCAGACTTAGGTATTTAAAAGAGAAGACATTCAGATAAGATCTGTTTTTTAAAAAATCAAATAAAAAGTTACATGGATGGCCCAAAACATAATCTGTGTGAGACTTAACTGAGGAGATGGCCTTATTTGTATTAATTTCCTACAAATTCGATTATGAAACAACTTGAAATGATAAAAATGGCAATCCTTAGACTTAATCCTGAATTTCAAATGAGACATGCAACAGTGTGCAATGACTCAGTTTTAACCGAGTAACCTTAGAAACGTCTTCAGAAATGGCTTTTAGTCTAGTTATATTTGAGCTGCTGCCACTGCCAAGTGTGTGTGTATGGGTGTATGTGTACATGTGTATATAGTGGCTCTGGTGAGTGTACATTTGCTGTGTTTATTCTTAGTCTAGCTGCTTCATTGCTATGATCTGCAATTACAGTTTTAGAAGTAGTTTTCTGCTCTGCACTGCTGCAAAGCATATTCGACCGTCTGTTCAAGCAGCGATCCAAATCCAGAAAGCACAGTTTGTAAATACCTTCTTGCAGTTTCAACACCTGGACTGAGCTTTGGAGTGCTGCTGGGAGCCAAACTCACCAAAGCAGCTCATTTTGCTGGAAGGAGGAGTGTGTAGGACAGCAAGCAGCAGAAACATGGGAAAACTCTTTCAGGAGGCTGGTCATGGCACAGATGCCCACTCTTCGTGCTCTTCTGAAGCATCTCCTGCTGGGCAGAATCAGACAGACAGTACTAGAGGAGTACTGACTTTATTTAGAAGCAAAGGGAAAGGAGGCAATCAAAGTGTGTTGTTCAGATGGTTTGTGCCTTAGGTTGTGTGGCTGGGAGCAGCCCCAATGTTAGAAACCCACTTGTGCCTCTTCATCCAGGTTTAGGGAAGACTAGGGACACGTAAAACAGTGGAAAGTGGTTTTATGCGTTACCTTATTACAAAAAACTAAAGGGATAATAATCCTGCTTGAAGACTGCACCATATTTTATAAACCATACTAAAAGGTTAAGTTTAAGAAATGAGTGTTGGTGTGAATCACTTGATATAACGCTAGATGGAAGGAATATTACACAGCTATCTTTCATGTAGTGGTGACACATTCCACTGAAACAAGAACTGCAGCATCCCTGTAGACAGCCCTGCTGCTACCAGTGTTGAAAACTTCAGTGCTCAGCCTGGTGTTTACAATCTTCTTTCAAATCCCTGTAAAATCAAAAGGGAAAATAATTTTTCCTTTCTGAGTAGGATTGTTTGTATGCAAGTGTAATACTAACATTAAAATAACACCCGTTTATAAAAATGTCGTATGGGTTAATACATAAAATATGTTTTCCACTCTTTACTGAGCAAAGAGTTCTAAGTTTATCAGGGTCTTAATTGGTTCCTTCTGCTCCTTCATATGTTTTGCATCACTCATCTCTCTCTTTGCTGAGGACCTTCCTTTACCCTTTCTCCTTCTGTAAGCTTTTCACTGCATATGACGTGTTGAACCCTGGTTTGCTGTTGGGGCTTATGGCAGGACTTCTATTTGATGGTGAGTGTTGACATGTGGAGCATGTCAGTGTGCAATCATAGGGGCACAAAACAGCCTAAGCTTCCTCGTTTGAGATAATTGATGTTCATTACCAGTAGCATGGATTGATATTTCCTTTAGATGGCATGAAGATATTGGATCATCTATATATCACTAGTTCATTGCCATCTTTAAAAAAATTTTCTTGTTAAGTGTTAGAGGTCTCCAGTAAATCACACTGTACTTGTATTTGTGCTAGAGGAGCTGCATTACTGTTAACTTACAGCCAAAGGGAATCTAAATCACCCCAGAATTAAAAGTTCCCTGTGACTTTAAATCCCCACCTGAGATGCTAAGAAAATAGTGTAGATGTGATGTGCCATTGTACTTTTTGGATTTTTTTTTGGCTTTAAGATAAGCTCTTGGACCATCTGTATGATTGATCATAATAGAAAGGACACTCAGTTGTTTCCCGTAACTATTCTGTATTTTTTTACTGAATCCCCTGAGTATCTCTTTTATAGGGAGGACCAAATTGCTTCATTAATTTTAACCAAAGTAGTTTTCCATAGTTTTTTTTTTTTTTTTCCTAATTTTTTTTTTTTTTCTTTGTTTTTATTAGCTGGAAAATTCCTCTTTCTGCTGCCAGAGCCTTTACACATGAGAACACCGTTCATGCTCTTTTGTTCTGGGACAGACACTGCAGTCTTAGGGTTGGGTTTTTTTTCTCCTTTTACTCTTCTTTGTTTTGAGACTCTTTCTATCAGATAAGAAAACAAAGTGGAAGATTTTGAGTAATATACAGCAAGATTTCAGATATTAATCAGAACATAGAATTTGGTGTCTTTCTGATACAAAATTACTTGTTTCCACATTGCAAGTTAGAAACACTGTTGTTGGTTTGGTGTTGATACAAATACACAACTCAATGTTCACTTTGCTTTCCTTTGTCACTTATTCTACCTATTTCTTTAGCAATAGTTATGTTTCAAATTGTTGCAACAGGAACCTTTACAATTGTGCCCAATTCCAGCTTGAGAAAGGTATCCACAGTGGGCAGTGTACAGCAAGAAAGCAGAAGGAATAAGGTGTACAGCTTTGAAATATGCTATTATTGCTGTGATTTTTGCTCCTGTATCTTTCAGATTTAGATTACATGAAATGAATTTCCTTGTAGGAGAGGAATAATTGAGAAGAGCCAAATACAGAAGTCCATGCTCATCTTTGAGCTAATGTACTTGATGTTGGCTCCCGGTGTGAGCGAACACAAGAGATGTGTCTAAATTTGGGTCCTCTTCTTTAACTGATCACCACCTTTCCGTTTACATCCCATTCTTGATAAGGGACATTGTTCAGCTGATTCTCCTAATGATCTTTCAGAGGAGTGTTAAATCAAATGGTATTGCAGACTAACAAGCTTTTGGGCAAAGAGCAGTAGTGTGCAGCACTGCTGAAAATGGGTTCAACTTGTATAATGCTGCAAGTATTTTAGCCAAATGACTGGGAAACTGCGTGGCAGTGGCTGTTTCTGGGATTTTAGGTGAATATAACATCAGGCATGGTTTCTGGGGACTACTGAGGCCTGTGCTGTGGCTTGATAACCACACACGGGTTTTGGCCTCTGGTCTTGAACTTTAGCCGTGTACCTAAGAAGGCCAGGATCCAAATTTAAGCATGCAAGTCACTAGAAGAAATTTCTTATGCATCAGAGCAGAATTTGAAATGTCTCTGCTTATATACCTGCTGAGCAGGAGCACAAAAAGGAGGTAAAGTTGGCAAAAAGCTAACAGAGAAGAGTCTCTGTCCCTAGCAGAAGGATGGTTAAAACAAGGAGCTGGAATTTGCCAATTTTTCTTGGCTACTGAAATCCAATGGAATGTATGAAGTCAAAGAGCAGTGTTTTTGGAACCTGACTTCAAGGAACTTAGGTTAGAACAATGGAGATTCATTAACTGGTGTTGGCACTACATTTCCTATGCTTGTCTTGCATCTGTTGATCTACGTTCTGTTTAGTGTGAGATTGCAGGAAGAGAATAGGGCCTCGTAAACAATGATACATCCAAACTTTTGTGTCTTAAGGGTGTGCTAGTGAGGCTAAGTTTCATCCTTGCCTATTACAACCCATTTTTGCCTGCAGGTCTCAGTGGTGTCTTCATGTCCTCCCCTTGTCCTCTTCCTTGCCAGGAGTGTGATTCTGTGCCATAGGTCTTTGGCCTCAGACTCACTTCTCAAGAGCAGAAAAGAGTGCTGTTGTATGGGATAGGGAGTATAAGCAAAGGCAAGGTCCCCTTTTATCAAATTTCTGACACTCAGGCTTTTGTGACATCAATGAAAATAGTTATTTGTGCTGTACCGTCTAAAATGGGATGGCTGTGTCTTGCTTGTGCACTGGGCAAAGAAGGCACATGTGAAAGCTGCAGCTTCCTCAGTCTCAAACCCTGTTGCAAGGCTTATCCAGTAGCCTGGAAATGTTTGTTGCCAAAGTATTGCTAAAAATGGCAGAAATCTTATGTTCATCATGGTCTTTGGATATTTAAGGGGAGTGACAACAAGCCCTTCATTTTTACTGTGGTGGAAAACATCATCCTTTCCAGTTGCTGTGGCACAGAAGCTGTTAGGAATAGATGGAGCAGCTGAGATTTAGAAAGTCAGTATGAAGCTCATCAGTAACATAAAGCATTCATTTGTTGGCGTATCTAATGTTTTGTTGTTGTTGTTGTTGTGTGCACCCATTCTCTTTAAAAGTAGTGCAGGTGCCTCTGGTCAAAAGTAATTCATTATGGCAGCAAGAAGATGGCAAAATGGACAATTGAGGAAGGCCCCTTATATTTAGGGACAAAGCTTGAGTGGGGAGGTTGCCCATGTCTGCCTGTGCCACATGCAGAATGAACACATTACTTGTCAGTCGTAGCGGCTGCCAGAAGCTACACGGGGCCAAATTTGCTCTATGAGCAATCATGGGAGATAAATGAGGCAATTTTTCAGTAATCGTAGGGTCAAATTTGAAGATCACATAGATGTGGACCCAGAACAGAATACCTTTTGGTTTTATAAAAGTGGTATTGGAGAAGACAGAGAGATATTGTCTAATGATAATGAATTCATGGAACTATATATTATCAGAAGTGGTTAGAAGCAAAAGTCACAATTTAATATGCTGAAATGAGAAGGACCAAGTGATGACTAATCTTACAATTGTAAGGCATGGCATATGAAACTGCCAGTTGGATCACATAGATTTCCAATAAGTACATCAAGTTGCAACTTACAGTGTGTTAGTGAAGAAGTGTCCCTGCCCATGACAGGGGGTTGAAGCTAATCTTTAAGGTGCCTTCCAACCCAAACCATTCTATGATGCTGTAATAGAAATGTGCTATATTAGTTTGAATACGAGTGGTTTGAAATCTCATGCAATCCTCCCTTTCTGAGGAAATTTTTACATATGCTTTTCTGTATTTACTTCCTCCATAGTGTATGTCTATGTCTTGCCTTATACACCCTTATCCTCTCTGTCCAATCCAGGTGCAAAGCATGCCTTTTATCAGCTAGGCAGCTGGGCTGCTGTCAGGCAGTAAAAGCTTTTGATCACAGGGCTAAAGCTGTCCCTGAGTTTAAAGAGTGTTGCCTGGGAGGAAGGCAAGAGTGGCAAAGAAGCTGTGACCCTCTGATACTAGGGCAGATTTCCTGTCACTGGAGAGCAAAATGACACTTCTCCATGGGGTCTTTCTCCCACCCCACAACTTTCCTGAGCATCCTGGTTCAGTGGGAGGGCACTCATGTTTACATTTCATCACCAAAAGGTGTCATGAGCTCTTCAAAGTCCTGAGGGCACAGTCTGTAAAGGAGGGTGAGTTGGACTCTTTCAGATATTTGTGGGGGGGAAAAGAAGGTGGAGGGGGACAAGATGACAGCGCTTTGCGTACTTTGGGCTAAAATACCCTGGAGAAAGGGAAGACTGAGTGAAAGAAAAATTACAGTCCTCTAATCACAGTGGTCTCTGGACATTACAACATAAACCAATAGAAAGGATAATACAAGACATGAAGGTAGTAAATGGTTAATGGGATAATCTGCAACATGAGTTCTTCAAAAACAGATTGTGCTGAAATGACCTGCTTACTGACCTTTTCTTAGATAATATTTGATGTCTTTCTATTACCTGTCAGGGCTCTGAGCATGGATTTTCTGTAGTGCCACTTGGGAAATGTTTAGTTAAGCTAGAGAAGATGGATATTCTTGCAAGAATGTAGTTGGGCAGGGACCTGGGTAAAGGAACATTTTCAGTTTGTCATTTTGAAGACTGAAGTAATGGAAAGGAAAGGTACTCCTAATAAAGTTCCACAAAGAGGACTCTTTTGGCTACTTGAAAAACACTTTTTCATTTTATTATCTTGGCACAAAACCGTGAAATAAACCAAGGAAACATCTTGATAGTGGAATATGAGGAAGCATTTTCTGAAGAGAGGAAGATAAATCCTGCGTAGAAAGGGTTTTGCAGATGGCAGGGAAAGAACAGAATTGGAGCTGAGGTAATAATACACTTACTAGCTAGTTACATGTTCGGCATCTTTGGCTGAAATGAAGAGTAGGAAAATACCTGTATGATGTGGTTGAGTACAGCATACCTCAGCCACCTGTATTAGGAACATAATAGAATATTTCGTGGCCTAACATGGCTTGACATAACAAGCAGAACTGGGAGTGTTACACTGGATTAGGACTTCATCTGGAGAACTGTACACAGCTGTGACCCTCTGTAGGCAAGAGACACTTTCTAGCCTTCATCCCTTCTGATTGTCTTGCATGGATTATCAAGAAGAAGCTTGTTTTACACAGACCTGACTTAGTGTGTTTTCTCCATTTCTTAACAGAGGAGAGGCTGCTAGATTGCATAGCTTCACGTAGTAAATAGAGGTTATTTGTTAAGGGTGCTGCATCCTGGTAAGAATAATTAATTCGATGAAGGATATTCTTTCTTTGAAAAAAGACAAGATCAGTTGAGCCCCTGGCAGCTTTTAGGATAGTTCATCCCTGCCCATGGTGAGGGGTGTTTGGAACTAGATGATTTTTAAGGTTCTTTCCAACCCAAGTCTTTCTATAATTCATCTGACCAAGGATGGAGTGAGAGCTAAAGGCATCTTCTGAGTGGCTTTTCACCATCAGCCTTTGATTTTAGGGCTTTGACTAACCAACCATGATGTGTTTGAGTGGAGCATCTTTGTCAGCTAGGGCTCCTCCATTTTCCCTCAAAAGATTTGAACACGATAGCCCTACTGAATGCAGTGACCCCCCCAGCCATGATTGCACTTGGTCTGGTCTCTGACCAAACTTCAAAGTTTTCAAGGTTTATTCATAGAAATCTTGTGTTTCTTTCTGTCTGAAGTTGTAGTTCCTGTGTAGCTCATATCATCCTTGTCTGTGTTGCATCTTGAGATGCCTTTGGCAAGAATCAGCTAATGCTGAACATAACTGAGCATCTGCTCCAAAGTGATCTAGTTTGTGTTCTGCCATGCTTAAGATTGTATCTTGTGAATCCAGAATTCAAGAATTAACTGTCTTAGCTGAAAAACTCTTTTTCTCTGAAGTTTATCAAGGTTGTGATTGCATGTCACTGCTTTTTCTTGGTATGCGGTAGGTTTTGGACCACTTTTGTAAAATCAGGCAAAACTTGATGCACATGTCTTCAGCCAGCCATGTGGCCATGGAAGTGTTGGTGTTGGCTTCACAGGCTGGGCAGCCATTTGACATGCAAATAGTTTCAATTTACATTTATGAATAACCAGGAACTAACTGTGTGACACTTCAGAATGCCCCAAGTGCTTGTCACCTTTGGACTACAGGAATCACATTCTTCTAACTGAAGTTACTTTTAAGGCCATTCTTGGAGCTGAACACTTCCAGTAGTTTATTGCAAACTGCTGTGAACACATTTCTTATCTTCTTTATCTTAGATCAGCTTTCCTTTTGCCGGTGACCTTCTTTCACCATTTGTCTCCTGCAGCATTTGTCATGGCCATTTCATTTTAGCATGGGCTCTCTGCTGGAGTGACAGCACTCTTTCAGCCTAAGGTCCTTTCCTAGCCACGCTTTTCAGCAATAATCTGAATTTGTGAGGTTAATTGCAAAGTCTGTTTTGCTGTGTTTGTTTCTTTTCTTCTCTGCTCTCTCTCTCTCTTTTTTTTTTCCTTACAATAAGTTGCTGCTAAAAAGAATCTGTAGCATCCATTTCGTCCTTTGCTTGTTGCTTATTGTGAAGGGTTTTACATAAGGTATTTTTCTGAGTTTTTGGAAATTGGATACTAAATTCATGCTATTAAGCAGTTGCTATATTAGTAAAAATAATGAATTAAAAGAGAAGTCTATTTTATGGGATACACAGGTTATTTCAGCATAAATTTTAAGACCTTGAGCTACTCACGTCATGATGTTAAGAGTAATCCTTTTCTTTGTCTTTACATTCAGCATTTCTTTTATTTAGAGCATCCCTGTTAAAATTGCTTTAGATTATAATGATTTTAGTAGTAGGAGATTATTTTAAGTTTTCTAGCAGAGGTCTCAATAGGTACATAATGGAAGCAACCTAAAACCAGCTTGAATAATGGTACAATAATCTTTTGAGCGTAATTTTAAAAGTGGGTGACTGTTGGTCTAAACTTCTTTACAGGCATAACTAAATTCTTTAGTTAGTTTGTATTCAAATTGATTATGTATACATTTAATAAAGCATCCCTGTTTTAACTCCTGTATTTTAAATGCAACGAGTCTCAAATGGATAGTGAAAACTTGATGAGTAATAGAGTGTGTCACAGAATATCCAGAGATATCTTGAACTTGGCATTGAGAAAAAGACAAAGATAACTAACTCAGTTTTTTTCTTCTTGAATGTCACATACTTATACCTCATGTCTTGGTGAAGTATAGAAACCAGGGACTGCAAGTAAGTGTTTACTGAGCAGGAGAAAGTGTTTAACATTCTATCAAAGATGACCTTACATGAAAGAACAAATACTATGGATGCTTTTCTCAATTCTCTTAATGAAAAGCAAGTTTGACTACGAAGAGTTACAGATAAAATTTCCAAAAGTTAGTATTGTTCACACCTCTAATAATGTGCAATCTTCTTGTGAAAGGAATGACAAAAGATAAGTTGCCAACACTTTTCTGTGAGCAAACCCTGGATGCCGTGTCTGAGATTTTGGCTGTGTCTGTCAGAAACTGTAACACAGGTTTTCAAAACAAGAATATTCATAATAAGTTAATACTTCTTAAAAGGTGCCTGCATGATCTAGATTAATTAGAACTGTGCCTTTTCTCTATTATCAGGAAAACCACCTCTTGGAACTGTGAAATTCTAGGAACGGCAGTACAATTAGATAGAGAATTCAGGTTGCCCAGCAAAAGCCAGTTGAGGAATACTGTAGTTGGGCAAACTTGACACTTCATTACCCAAGTGAGTTTTATTTTCTTTTGTTACCACTCCTGCAATGTTGCACAGTAACTGTTTTTCATTTGGGAATCACTGTTCCACAGAGCACCTTCCTTAACAAATTCTCTGTGAAAATCTTGAGAACTTCACTTGTAGTTGTATTTAAGCTCTAGATATTCTTTCTGATCTTTGTGCAGGGAGGAGTTGATGTGGAAAGGTTTTCCCCTTCTCCCTGCACCAGAGCTGCTGTGAGAGCTTGCTCTGTTAAGGTTGACTGAGCTGATGTTCAGTTTGGGGAAGGCTTCAGAATGGCTGGGGTTTTAGCTGCTGTGCTTTTCCACAGTGTTAAACACGATCAGAAAGTTAAATTTTCACCAGCAGGCATTAGTGCAATAGTGCCTGATTTGTTTTGCTGGAGGCAGCAGTGCTTTTTAGCAAATCACTCATGCTGCTGGAAGTGGTCTTTAGCCCTACAAAGACCTTTGGGGTTTTGGATGTTCAGTCTAAACTGCTGCTTAGCCAGCAGAAACTGAGTCTCCAAGTTTGCATAGGTACAGGCTTGTGAAAGAAGGAAGGCACAGCCTTGGGGAGTTGAGGATGCGCTGTTACTTTCCCATGGTTTGCAATCCTTGTCAGGGAAGCATTCCCTGTGGGGTTTCACAGACTATCCCATAGAGGGTTTTTTTTCTGGATATTTGCTTTTGGGTCATGTCTCATCAAGTACACGAGTATTTCATTCCTTTACTTGCTGAGTTGAATTGCCTCAGCCCCTGCATCAGCATAGAGCGCATGGTGCAACACAAACTAGAATTGGAAATAATAAATTTTTATGTTTTCTAAGATCAAGATAAGCAAAACGTTAAAGATCTCTACTGCTACAAAGGCCTAATATTGTTTTCAATTGTCGTGTAGCTGTGGTGTAGTATCCAAACAGCTTATGCAGAGCTTCTTGGCTGTGTTGCTTAGTAACATCATCCTGTTGCTGAGGCACTCAGCCCTCACTCAAAGTGGGTAGTGAGCAGGAAAGTTAGGAACAGTAATTTGTATAACCAGATAGCAGCATCTGTTCCCATTTGTGCATGGGACTTCTTTTCTCTCTTCTTGTAAAATCGGCAAGGTTGAGGGGCATGGAAGAGGCAGAGCATAAGGGAAGAGAGTGAAAAAACCCCAAACAAACACAAAGTAACACCCACTATGATAATTTGCTAAAAATGGTTTTTGAAGGCAAGTTGTTGATATGGTAGTGGTTGCTTTGGGGCAGTTTCTGTTTTTAGTTTTTTCTTCATTGACGGTACCCTAAATCTGAAATGAAATAGGAATTATCTCCCTGAACTTGTCTGTCACATTTAATCTGCAATTTCTTCCTGGCTATATTTGCCTCTTATATCTTTGCTCCCAGTCAAACTTTTATTTTCATCCAGCAATTTATTTTTGATAAAATGTTTTAAGCAGGTGAATGCTTTTCAGCAGAATGAGGGCAGTAGCAGAAAGAAGAAAATGCTTGGGATGAGGTACAAATTTATAGTTTTCCCTAGATTCTTAGAATTATAATAACTGATACAATACTTCGCAGTAAAGTCAGATTGCATGGCTAAAATCATAGAACATTTCAAAGTTATTTTACCTTTATTTTTCTTTTAAATATGCTGAGAAATATAGTGGATGTCAATATTTCATTAAAAACTAGTTTAAATGGGATAAAATTATGTGGGTACTTCTTATAAGACATAATAAACTTTATTGAATGATTTTTAAAGTTTATTTGGGGCTTGCTAATTACACTTACAGAAGTGCAATCCTTTTCTTTTTTTTCCTCCTTCCTTTCTCTATTTTTAGCCTTGATGTGAAAACTGCTGGCCCTAATTCAGATGCTGGTGTGGCGGTGTCCCTTAAGCAGCCAAAGCCAATCTGTTTTGAGGAGACTTTCCTAAGATACTTAATCTGGTTAATGGACAAATTGTGTCTGGGAAGTTCCACATTGTGAGCTGAACGTGGCAGTATCCTGACGGTGACACTGCTAATAGGTTTGACAGTGCAGTGAGAGTTTGCAAGAAACACTCCAGACCATGCATCCTATTGCACTTCAATCTTTTAAGTAGAAAATCTGAGGAAAAGCAATCTAAGATACTGACAGTTGATGCAAGGCTCTTTCAGTTCCGGGGAACTTGGAATATTGGGGCACAGACTTCTTGTTTGGTGGTGAACTCCTATAATGTGGACTGAGGATGCCGAAGTAGCATATCCATGAGGTTTTTTTTCAGACATCCAGAGTCTGATAGCAGTTGAAAGATGTCATGTATAATTAGTCAATTCACTGAGGGCATTATTTCTTTGTGTGTACAAAGAGTCCTGAGTCATAGAGAGAATGATGTAGTGAGAATAGAAAAAGCGTAAAGACAGAAATGAGTTTTAATTCTGAGGTTTCATTAATTAATCCTTCATTCTACTGTTGTGGGAAAGAAAAAAATTGATACATTTGTGTTTGTGTATATGTAAAATCTAAACAGGTGAGAATCCTATGTTTTAAGAAACCCCCTAAACCCAGTTAGAAAGAATTCATTGCAGACTCTATCCTGGTTCTAGTGACTGCAGATCTTTGGTGTGCTAGGGCCCAAGCTGATGTACCAAGGTGTGCATTAGCTGGTACTGCCATATGGCCGAGCATGTCTTACTGGTTAATTTAACCATCTGTCATGTCTTAACAATTTGTATTCACTTTCAGTAGTTGGGTTAGAAGTGTTTTCTTCACTTTGGTGCTGTAATTTAAATCACACAGTGCTGTTACATTCACCTTACCTGAGTTTTATAATTTTTATTTATAACCATATTACTTGGAAATCATACTTTCCAATGTTATGACTAGAAGATGCATACGTTCAGGAAGGCATTTTGGAGATGTTTCTGCATAAATTTCTGGCAGAAAACAAAGTCAGTATCAAAATTTGAGCTGTGAATGTTTGACTCTACTTCTCCTCCTGTTCACTTCTAATTCTGCACTTGTGTTCACATCAAGTTTTTTATTATGTAAATTAAAAGAGATCAGTATCTGTAAACCAGGTTTCATTACATATGAGTTCAGAGTAAAAATCCAACTATTCATATACTCTTTTTCACATGTTGCTTTTTCAGAATTGCAGTGAAGCTGTGACCTGATGTACTGTATAGTTATATTTATTTAATTAGCATTATTATTATGCTACTATTTATTTAATAGTAGCATTTCAGGACAAGCATCTAAGAGAAACTTATGTCAAAAAGGCTTTTCAGACATGATGTGCTGTTTAAATAAAAAAGTTCTTTCGGTCCTCTGAAAAAGATGCAACATATCAAAGCCACAAAATTCCTGTGATTCTATTTCAGATTCCATACCTGCAGGCCCTTACCTCAATGATGGGCTTATTGCAGTTTTACCATAGTCTGGGGTTGGTTGTTTTTTGGTTTTTAAAAAAAAAACAACTTGTCATCTAAGCAATGTCATCATTATATTTAAAATTAAGAATTGATGTAGCCAGCTGTGGGTCTTTAATCTCCCTTGTCAGAAAGATACATCTTCTAAATGCAAAGTGCTGTAGTGTGTTCAGTCTGATTTTGATATCTAGAGCCTCAAGTATCCAGAGGTCCCCTGTGTGTTGAAAGGTGTGAGGTTGCAACAAAGTTTAATTAATTAAATTAAGTTGTTAACATGTAACTGATGAAGTGTAATAAAAAATGGTTGTTGATCTTCAACTCCTCTCACTAATGATGTTCCTCCATCATATACATAAGGAAATTGTTTAACAGGATTCTTTATAAATTATTTAATGTATTTAATGATCAAGGATTTCTGAATGAGGGTTGAATGGTTTATCTGGTCAAATCCCAATTTTTTTTTTTTAACATCTAGATTATCATCTGTGTATTCTGTGTTTCCAAGGAGCTCTTATATCCTGGACAGGAGGACAGTACCATATGCTCTTGCTTTTAGAGATGTTTAGAGAGTATCATGACTTTGTAGGGCTTCTTCTTACAGCTGCAGCAAGGCAGGATGACAGGTTATAAAGGCTTTCAAAAGGGGCACAAATAAAAACTGTCCAGAATTTATTAGAGCATACGCAAATGCCTGTGCACCATTAATTTCAGTAATTTTAAAGTCTTTAGTTTCCTGCAATGACAAATGCCAATATATTGGTTTACTTTATTGACCTAAACTGTCAGATCAGCAGTGTCATTCAAATGTGTCTGTTGTATTTATTTTCTTGACAGTCTGCACTAGCTGTGAAGAGCAATTAGGGATTATTTTGTGTATTTCTCTCATGTTACACTTGTCTGATTACAGTATCTATGTTCCTGTGGGAACTGAGACTTTGTCAAAAAAGAGCATTTTCCTAGGAAACAACTACTTCCCTATACGACTGAGGAATGTATCTAACTAATGTGGAAAAATTTAGCTGGTAGGGTGGGCGTTTGTCAACTGTAAAGAGTGGAGATTGACCTTTTGATCGGATTTCATAGGACTGCACTTTTCATGTGTTCTTTCTATTGCCCCTCTTGAATGTGGGAAGAGGAAATACCAGATGTAGGAATGTGTATTTTCATCTGAACAGTTCTAGGTTATCATTGTTGCCCTAATCCAGTTCACTTGGCTGGGGACTCATGTGATAGCCCCGTGGACCCTGGCCACAGATGACTTCTAAGCTCCACAGTGATGTAGAAGAAGGGGCATTCCAGTTGCTTTCAGGTTTCAGTCTTGGAGGCTTCGTAAGTCAGAGAAGACTCTCCTTACTGTATACTTTTGTTCATATAGTTAATTGGTCTCTGTTCTAAAAAAATGTATTTAACTTTTTTTTTTTTTCCTTAATTTGGTGCCTCTCACAGCTATTTTAGAGCTGTATAGTCTTATATATACCTTCTGCTGTGATGCATCTCTCTCTGGCTTCTAATCAAATTTCTCAGTCTTTTGTCAAACAAGATTGGACTATTGGAATAATTAATTAATTGATGGTTTCTTGAACCCCTAAATACTGGTTTAGTTCTTCTCAGTGGTTTTGGATTGATTTGGTTTGTTTGGGTCTTTTAAATTAACCTACTATCCCACTTCTTCACCACCATGATCATGAGAGTTCTGGAAATGCTTTGGTGTTGGATACATCATCTGTAAATAATGGCTAGCAGGACTGAAAGTTTGATAATGAGTTTTCTTTAAACTTGAGCATAGACCTGTGTGTGAACAGGCTTGATGCCTGATTATGTCTCTGAAGG
>WEIU01009111.1:78699-115700 GCA_013389925.1 Aegithalos caudatus
AATAGCTTTGCTGTCAGGATGGACTGGCCAGGGAGTAGAATACATGGAATACGTAGGAGAAGAGCCTCCTTAATGCGAGACTGCTTGTGGGGCTTGGTGATCATATGTTCTATTGCTTCCTAGTAGCCTATTGGTTGCTGCTCTTCCATTCTGATCTGCTTGCTTTTCCAAACTCTGTGAGCTTCAAACTGCAAGTGGTTTTGAATGCAGCAATACAGATGAGCTTGCAGCTTTGAGTGGGAAAGGATGTCACTAACCCGGGATGCAGGCAGGAGACCTGTTACAGCTCTCCTCAGTGGCATCACTTCTTTGAGTTCATGCTCTCTGTTTTGATGAGTTATCTCAGCTTTCTCTCCAGTGCCTTCCAAAGCAGCAGAATGCAGTGGAGGGTTGAGTGTGTAGATGAGGTGGGATTCAGTTTTCTGAAATCCCCAAGTTATCTCTGTGACCTTTCCTGAATATAACTCTTGGTGTAACAGCTAGTTAGTTGGTTTTAATATTTAAATAAAATATGCAATAAAAACCTGTTGCTCCTAAGTTGAGACTTGAATAAATTAATACGTAGAAAATGTTCTAGGAGCAACTGAAAAGAAATTTTAACTTAAATCAACTCGCTGTTCCAGTTTTTTAAATATCAACTTAATAGAAACATTAAAAATTTTGACGGCATTATATCTTTTTATAAATCTTCTGATTTATTGTCTTTTTAAACAGATTTAAGAACCTTAAAAGGGTAGTAGTATTTTGTGTTTAAATATTGGTATCTGATAATTTGGAAATAGTGTAGTAAAATCACATATAGAAAAGTATCATTTTTGCTTGAAGCTAACCGTGTTTTAGGAGACATGCTTTTAAAATGGCCTCAGTAGCTGAGATTTGAGAGTGATTTTATTTCTAAAATGAAAATACTTTAGTTATCTGTTGATATCTTCTTTTTCTTGAAATATTAAAGGAATAGTGGCAGTTACTTGCTGATAGGGTTTGAACTCTTGGGGGGGCATGTTCAGTCATAATGTTGTTACTCAGATGCCTTGAAGTTTTTTCTAGATTGCCACTTAACTGATTTCTGTCAAATCAGGTTGCTTAAATGTTTTGGTCAAGAAGTTTCTCTGGTTACACGTGTGCTTACTTTTTAGTACAGTAGTGTTAAACTCTTAATTGCATGTGTAACTTGCAAATAAATTTCTGTTCAATATGAGCATAATAAACTAATTTTAAGCTTCTGTTTAGACCAATATCAGCACTTGCAAATGCAGAACTATTGGTAGAGTATGAAGGAGGTTGAATTAGGCCCATCTCACCAGAAGATTACTATAGCAGTTTGGAAACATTCTGATATCTGGGTTATACTGCTACTGAATTCAAGGGGAAAAATATTTTGGCATACAGGAAGCTGGATTAGGAAGAAAATCTATTGTTCAAGAAGCACTGTTAACTTGCATGTGGGCAAAAGAATTGTAGTGCTTCTAGAATGGGGTTGTAATTCTCTATTCTAAAGCAAGTCTGCTTTGTTGATACACTGTTAAATGTCTGAAATATTCTCCTCGATTTTTCTGTATTTTTTCCTCTGAATACAGATTGAACCAAATATGCATTGAAATTTTGGACATAATCACAGCAGGCTGTTTTTCAGGCCACTCTGAAGGATACTAGACCTTGGTGGGAGTGGCTCAGCTGTTCTGAAAATCAGTCTCAAGGGTGCAGGGCTAAAGAGCACTTTGAAAATGTAGACCATGAAGAATTTAATTTGTAATAGTGATATCAACTTTCTGGATAATTGCTGTAGTTAGAGATAAAATATGTCTTTGGGATTCTTGGCAGACTTTCTAGTAAAGGGAGCAACAGAATTACTTTCAGCAGTGTGCTAATGGCAAGTCAGACTGAAAAACGTTTGAAGGGAAGAATATGCAAATAGGGTATTCCACTAAAAACATTCACAAATGTTGAAAAATTCAGAAGAAAACACGTATATGGCACAAGCTGATTAGAAGAAGAAAAGGGAATAAATAAAAAAGGTATTCTTTTCTCCAGACAATTTGTATTAAAGTTTAAGTAATGTTGTGTCAGTGTATATTTCTCATTTCTATCCTAGGTTGCTATCTCACCTTACTTTATATCTGTGCTTTGCATTTTAAAACTATTTAGTGTCTGTTTATGCAACAAAACCACTGTCAACATGTCAATGATTGTGGCAGAGGCTTTCAGCAGGAATGGCTACACCCATGGTCTGAGCAGTACAAGCTCAGCCCCTGGAACATCGCCTACATCCAGGATCTCAGCCTCACAGAACTAGCAGCAAGGGCCATAATAGTTGTATCTTTGATTGCTTTTTTAAACACTTAAATAACGTTACCACTTTGTGGTATAGAGATAACATTTGGCAAGTGTTACTTGCATACTTATTGCCTTCTTTACTTCATTCTTACCTTCAAAATGTGTAGTTGGTATGGCATCCCCCTGACTCTCATTGCCAGTCTTCGTAGCAGACCACAGAGCTGATGTACCTGAGTGGCAAAAGGATTGAAGTGACCACTTCAATCACAGCTGGAAATATACAAGACTCTTTTTAAAATGTTCTAATATAATCTATTTTTAATAGTAGAATAAGAAAATATTTTAATAAAATCACATTTGATTTTGTTATTCACAAAAAAAAAATGAAATAAGCTGTATCCCTAAAATAGTTTTTCAGGAGGCGTGTTTAATTTATTCATTCTCAGAGGATATTTAAGTTGTAGAAAGTCTTAGCAACTTGATTTTTTTCAAAGTGTTGAAGACAAATTGTTGATAAGACACAACCATTCTCTTGCACTTCTGTGAAGCATTCGGAAGATGAGCCTTCATGTAAAACTACATCCATTCATCAACTCCAGCTTATTTCATTTGTATATCATCAGATATGGGCATAACATGTGAAACTCGTTCTGCATGCTGCTGCTTTTTTCTCCCCAACCCTCCTGCCTCCCCCAATCCTGGACCCGTTTTGTTGAGGACATTCCTGGGTTGTACACCTTTTCCCTTTTTTCATTTGTTTGTTCGGGGGTTTTTGGGGGGAGGGGGGAATCCATTTGGGTTTAGTTTGGTTTTGGGATCTTTTTGTTTTTTGGCGGAGGGGAGAGTTGGGGTTTTTTTTCTTTTTTTGAAGAGGAGGTAATGGATTCTTTGGTCTGTGTTTAAGAAGAGATGATAATCATGATATCTATCTCACAAAAATACGTAGCTTCCTTGGAAGAAATGGGATTTTGGTGTAGATGCAGGCAGCTGGATGATGCAGCTGAAGTGATTAACTGGAGCTGTAGCTGCCCTTGTTTGCTATTTCTATTTGCATGTTGAAAACACTTACTACTTAGTTTTGTTTGGGGATTTTTTTTTTTTTTTTAAGTGCTACTTTCAAGTAAAATTTTAATAGTCACATCCTGTGTTTGTCTCTTGTTTTCTCCATCTTAAACGTCTCTTATAAATCTGTTTGCAGCTGGGTCTCGGGCATCTTACAGCAGCCAGCACAGCCACCTTGGCTCCGAGTTAAGGGCACTGCAGTCTCCAGAACACCATATAGATCCTATTTACGAAGACAGAGTTTATCAGAAGCCCCCTATGAGGAGTCTCAGCCAGAGTCAGGGGGACCCTCTGCAACCAGCACACACAGGCACATATCGCACTAGTACAGGTAGGTGGATGTAACCTGCATGATTGTCTTTCTATGAGATATGTAATGTACTCTCTGCTACTAACTCCTTTTCTCTTCCTGATGTGCTTAACCGAATGTATTCTGTGCATGCCAGTCAAATAAAATACCTTTTGCAGATGGCAGCTATCAATAGAACCTCAAATATATACACAAAACGGAGAGAAATATTTAATGTTGTGCTACATGTACAGTAGGTTGAGCTAATTCGGAGAGGCAGCTTACTCAAAAGGAGAGAGAAAATACTTCTATTAATCTATTGTATTGTCTTGGAGAAAGACCTGTTGTCTCTGAAGAAATTGCTAGGAATTTGTTTTGCTTCCAAAGGTATTTTTTGTGATGCAAAGTTCCTTCCACATGAAGTTAAGTGATTGTTCACTTGCTTTCAAAGTAAATATTAAGTAAATGTTCTTGCTCTGACCCACAGAGGTATGCTTTGGTATAGGTACACAGACACAGAATTGAACTACAACATAGGGAAAAGCTGTTGCCATCACTGGATTATCCATAAATAATAATGAATGTCCCTGAAATGCATTGATATACAAGTCCTACTTGCAAGATGTCCTCTCAACCCAATGAAATACAGCTGTTTGTTGGAACCCGCAAATAGATCAAAAATCAACAGGGATATTTATGGTATTTAATGCACAAAATAATTAGAGTATATAAATGCTACAGCCAAAATAGCCTAAAGCAGATGTAGAAGAAACTTGCCTTAGGAATTGTAAGTATTTCTGGTGGGTTTTTTTGCTGTGTTGATCAAAGAGGGAAGATTATGTCCGTTTTCAGAACACTCCCATTTTCATCAAGGAAAAGTTAAGTGCACTTTTCAGAGCAAGATACTTTGCTTTCTTTTAACATTACTTTTTTTAAACTTCTTTAAAAAAACCTCTCCAAGGGAAAAGCTGGCAGTTTTTGTGTGTCCTACTGCCTTATGCAAATTTGGGTGTTCAGAATACAAGAGGAAATCTTAAAAAGGAAATTCAGCCAGACAACTACCTAGCAAAATACCTGTAACAGCTTTATGTTTTTTGAACAGCACCATTATACCATTTCCCTCCTGTTAAAGAAAGTACTGTAGTCTTATGTCTTGTAGAGTCAAACTTGTATATGAGGAAAAATTACTATTCTTTGCATGATGGGGACAAAACCTCTGCCTACATCAGTGAGCAGTGGAGGCAGTGGTAGTGACTGAAACTGTTGTTTTTTAAGCCTCCTGTTCCACACGTGGCTGCCTCATATTACCAATATGATGCTCTCCTTCCCAGACATGCCTTGAAGAGGGTTGCTTGTTTTGCTTGCAAAATATCCCTTGTTTGTGCTGAAGTCACAGGCTGTCTTGTGACTGTACTGCACACAACACCTCCGTAAGGAAGGAAACCTAGTCAACATAGATAACAATTACAGTGAATTAAACTGGGACACGGGATGTTAGTTGGTTACACATGAAGATGGGTTTTCAGAAGGAAAGAGAAAAAACTAAAATACCCCCACAGTCAAATGAGTAGCAGAAACATGCCCTGTGAAGGTGAGTTTTGTTTTGCCAGTTGGGATGCAGATTTGAACATTGCTGCAGTCTCACTCTAAAGGAAGACCCCATCAGTCCCGCTTTGTGTTGGGTTAATCCTCCCTTGCCTTTCCCCCTGCACCCCTGTCATCAGGGTCAGGGGAAATGAAGGCCGATGGATGTATGCCAGGCTGATCACTCTGTTGCTCTGTCGGTAGCTGTCAGCCTTTCACATAGCCAGGCTGAAGAGCTGTCAGTGCTCAGAGGGAATTTTGAGCTGGATTGGATCAGCTCTTGGCCTCCTGCCTCTAGCACAGATACCAATAGGAACATATCCTTTCTGATGGAGACCATACAATTTTTTTCAAGTAAACAGAAAGGAGGGAAGGCAGTTCAAGTTTGCACTTTTTTTTTTTTTTTCCTTTATTGGGTTTTCTTAAGTGTTTGATTATCTGGCTTTTGTAATTTTAGGACTAGATTGCTATTTGGTGTAAGATATGAGGGATGTAGATTACTGTGTACTTCACGAAGATATGTGGCAAGGCTTCATGGCCTGTAGATTCTGTGTGCATGAGTCATGGCAGAGAGGGAAGCCTTAAGACTTCAGCGTGCTCCTTCATACACCATAGTTCACACCCTTTGTCTTTCACAAAGATAGCTTTCATCATTGTCATGGGTTAACACAGCTTGGTTTTAGTTAAAGGAGAACAAGTTCCCTGTAACTTTGTAAGAACCTTTTAATTTCCTGTGGAAAGGATAGGGACCTATCAGAGGCCGATTTTTAGATACTGACGTATTGTTTAACCACTTAGGAAGCTGGGTGCAACTTTGGGAATGCACATATAAAGCTGAGACTGTGTCTGAGCCATCCCTTTCCCTTCCAGCTGGAGGAGCAGGTAACACCGGCCCCCTGGGGCCTCTCTATGGAGGGGCCCAGGCCGGCCAGGCCCCGCTGCTTTTCCCTGGTGGGGGGAGCCGGCCTGGCCTGGTCCTGCCCCCGGGGCAGCGTCTGCTGGTGGGGAAGGGGACTGCAGCTTAACATCAGCTACCCCAAGCTGGGCTGAGGGAGATGTCCGCTGGGCCCCTGATAACAGTGCTGGGCCTGTCCTGATTGTCACCGAGAGGTGGGCAGGAGGCATCCACCAGCCAGGCCACTCCGAGATCCCTGGGCCTGAGTTCTCTCCCCCCATCCCTGCAGCTTTGAAATCCTAGCGGCTTCCACCCGGCAGAGATCGTGTGCCTGCTGCAGGTCCTGGGCAAGGTATTATCTCCTTCCTTGCACAGATGAAACTTCCAAAGCACCAGCCCTTCTCTAAGTGAGAAAAGAAGCCAAACTGGGGACATGTAAAAGGACAATATGAAGATACTAGAGTCAGTGAAGGAAGAGTGAGCCCTTAGGTGGAAGTGATGAGAAGATGCCTTGGTCCTAGGCTGAAAATGTTCTTTGAGCTGTGGTAACTGACTGTAATATGCTAGAATATCTCTTTAAATTGCTTAAATATGAACTGGGGAGATGATTGTTCAGATTTGTAGATTTGAGCAAAGGTATCTGTAATTGACTGAGTGAATATTGAATGAGTAGCTGTGATCCTGTGATCCCATGAGATGTTTGAACAGAGATGAGATAAGAAGCCCTCTGCACCAGTGAAGAAGTGAAAAGAGATCTCTGTTCCATGAAATGAACAATATCCTTTGTGTTTGAATTGTTCATTTTTAAAATGATACCCCAATATGCATGAGTCGATGGCCCATATGTAGCCATGGGAAAGGCTACGTAATATGAGAGGTTCACAACTGCAGTTTTTTCTGCCAGACGGCTGCTTTTGTGCAAGCTAAAAGCCACAAGTGGACTATTCTTTCTTGTGGAAAGTTACCACAACAAATCAGGAGAGAATTCTCTCTCTAAAAGGACTAATGAAAGAGTATTTTAGAAGTAATACTGACCTAAAGTTCCAAGTTTTGTCTATACGTTGTCTGTGAAAAAGAAAAGCTAGTGGGGGAGGGGGAAGTGTTTTGAAAGTTTCATTTTAATTCCCATTTCTTCTTTTAGTGTGTGTTAATAGAACTGTCTTTATGCCTTTAAGTTTGGGCCTGCTTTGCTTTTCTCCTAATCCTATCTCACAGAAAGAAACAGTAAATACTCAGACCACTGCACTACATTTAGCAAATAGAAACGGGAGAACATTAAAACCATTACAATCATGAAGGTGATGGATGCTTTTCCACATTTGACAGAAAGAAAAGGGAAGGCAGACTTAGTCTAAAAATGTTGTCCAAAGCCTAGATTTTCTTCTCTACAGCTAACACTGCCCATTGGAAATAAAAATTAGGTTAGTTGTACTTGCAAAACATTTAATCCTTTTTTTTTGTGGGATTTTTTTGGTTGGTTGGTTTTTTTTTTTTTAGTTTTGTTGTACTTTGTGGGGTTTGAGAGGATTTTTAAGGGGTTTTTGTTTGATTTCTTTGTTTGATTTTAAATAACATTATTCCTGAATTTTAAAATTTCACCTCTTTTGGAAAAGTAGCCAAGAATGGTTACTTACAATGGACATCACCTCTCATTTGTGAGCCCTTAAATACATACTGCATTCAAGAATGTTTACACAACTGAGGATAAAGCCCTCTGAAGAGTTTTTCATCTTCTAGGTGAATGAACCTTCAGTAAGCAAAATTCAATAAGCTAAAATTTCTCTATGGGGTGAACTAAATTAAGTTTGTTCTATACAATCTCTGTTTTTTGGGTGATGGTTTGGTTTTTAACTTTAGTAATTTTCTTTGTATTTCATTTGAGAATGAAATGCATGATGATAGTTCTGCATGATATACTGCAGAAGGTACAATATGTGTCTGAACATGATCTAATAGCTTCAGATAGGATGAATTCTTCATAGAATCACAGAATGGCTTGTGTAGGAAAGGACCTTAAAGATCATCACATTCCATCTTCCCTGTCATTGGCAGGAAGCCTTTCACTACACCAGGTTGATCAGAGCCCCATCCAGCCTGGTCTTGAGCACATCCAGGGACGGGGAGTCCACAGCTTCTCTGGGCAGCCTGTTCCAGTGCCTTACCACTGTCACAGTGAAGAATTTCTTCCTGATATCTTATCTAAACCTATCCTCCTTTAGTTTAAGTCCATTCTCCCTTGTCCTATCACTTAGCACTCTTGTGAAAAGTCACTCTCCATGTCTTGTAGGCCCTCTTCAGATACTGAAAGAGGCTCTAATATCTTCCTGGAGCCTTCTCCAGGCTGAACAGCCCCAGCTCTCTCAGCCTGTCCTTATAGGAGAGGTGCTCCAGCCCTCTGATCATCTTGGTGGCCACTTCTCAACTCACTCCAGCAGGTCCCTGTCCTTCCTGTGCAGAGGATCCCAGGACTGGATGCAGCAGTGCAGGTGGGGGCGCACTGGAGCAGAGGAGCAGAGGGCCGAATCCCCTCTGTGGCCCTCCAGGCCACACTGCTTTAGATGCAGCCCAGGACATGTTTGGATTTCTGGACTGCAAACACAAATTGCCAGGGCTGTGTTGGGCTTTCCATCCACAAACACTCCCAAGTCAGTCTCCCCGAGTCTTAATCCATTCTCCAGCCAGCCAGTACCTGTTGTGTAAATTATAACTGGGTGTGTTACTGTCATGCTGTCTAAGCTAAAAATAAAGTTTCAAATTTGATAGCAGTAGCTGTAAAAGCTCTTTTGGTTGTTAAGCTTTAACTTCACAATCTGTTTTGGTCTTCAAAGGGTAATGCTTTCTCTCATATAAAAAGTACCAGCCCAAACTTTTGCACAAAAAGCACTAAGTGTGAAATTTTCCTTTTGAAATGTGAAGCCTCAAAGGACGTCCTTGGAGGAATACTCAGACATAATACAAAAAGAAAACTAATTTATTTACTGAATAGCAACATATAGCTTGTATTTATTTGTAACCCAACTAAATAACACTAATAATTTTTGTTCAGGCAGGTTGGTTACTGATTTTCCTCATAAACCTAAAGGTTTTGAATTATTCATATAGTAGAGATAAGCTTATTTGATGGGATGTTTACATGAACACTGATGGAATTTGAAGAGGGCTGTTAATTAAGAGGGAGGAAGGGTTGCCTTTCAGCCAGGGTGGCACATAGAATCAATGCTTGTTTGCAGAATTAGAATTTTGAACTAGAGGTTTAGTCTATAGTTATTGACATTTAATCCACGTCAAACACGAAACCAGGCAAAACAGGCAAAATCACACTCTTTTGAAAGCCTGGGATTTCTGTAGCTGCCTTGAGGACAAATCATCCTCACTGCTCTGTTTGCAGGCTGTCAGTGCTGAGCTGCGGCTCAGGAGCACACCTTTGGCAGCTGTGGGGTCTCTGTGAACAGTTGTCATCACCCTCTGGATGCTGGCATCAGTGTCTGGAAGCTGATGCTTCTATTGTGGTCCCTCAGAGAAACAGATGAGCCCTCTTCTGTAAAAAGGATGTAATTTCCAGATAAAGTTTGTAATAGCTTTGATACTGTCTGGGAGAGAGTGATGAGAAATGGGAGAGCTGTTCTTGTCCTGAACTTTCTGAACAAAGAGGGACTTCATCAGATAAAGTGTTGCTGTGTAAGAGCACTGGTGCTGCTGGTGAACTGCGAGCATTTAGATCTTAAAATCTGCAGAGTACTCATGCTTTAAGAACACTCACTGGTTTCAGGGGCTGCAGGCAAATACTTTTGACCCCAGCCTTACAAAGGTGACAAGGATGCACCAGAAGAGTGAACCTGTCCTCAGCTCTGTAAAGGGTACGTGCATCTCACTGGCATCAGGGGAACTCTGGCAGCCTGGGTGAAAGCTTAGGGATGTCTCAGGATGCACGAGCTGAGAATGGTCTCTGTCTCAGTCCCCTGAAGGTCACCATGGGGAAGGCCTTGTGGTGCAGTTCAGTCATAGTTGAATGGACTTCAAAATCCAGCAGCTTTGTGGGGTTACACGACCGCTTGGTGCTCATTGGAGTGCTGGGTGCATGGAAATGAGCTGCCTGCTTGATGAAGACAGGGCATGCAAGGTACTGCAAGAACCATTCTGAGAGCTTTAGGAGAATAAAGAGTAGTGTCTGTGATTGATACTGCTGAAATTAAAGAGGACTCTGAAAGGAAGGATTTATTGAAAGGACAGTAGAAGGGTAAGAAGTAAAAGTTTGTACTGTCTCTGAAGAGTCACTTAGGTTGGGATTTGAAGGACTTTTCAGACATGCTCTTACAATGGGTTACCTATCGGGAAACATGTTTGTAGCAGGTGAGCTCCTGCAGCACTTCTTGTGCTACCTTCAGAGCTGGCCGATGTCCCTGTTTGTGCAGACAGCTGCCAGGTTGCCCTCAGGCTTCTCTGATGGCCTCCATTCCTTCAGGCCAGGTCCATCTCCCTCAGATTCCTCCAGCTGATGCTTGAGTGCTTCCACCAGCACCTCTGAAGGTGTCTGTTACCAAAAGCTGTGCTGCCACAGACTGCAACACTTCCTGGGCACCATGGCACAGAGTACTGATCCAAGAGAAGAGGTCGTGGAATTTATGATGGCAGGTGCAAAACAGAAATATCTCTGTTTGCAAGCTGGGTTTCTGTGTGGAGGAAGAATGCTGACAGGAGAGCTGTGAACAGCCAAGGCAGTTGCTTTTCAAAGGAAAGAAAAGCAACTTTCTGTTGGTCCTGGCCATTTGCCAGCAGCAGGGAAAATGGAGTATTTCATTGTCCTGTGATGCAGCTCAGGAAAAAACTGCCAAAGATGAGAATTGCCATTGTGTATCTGGACAGATGCTCTTGTCCTCTTCTCTGCCTTCCATCCCATTCCTGCCTTGTATTTCATTTACTGAAGGAGGAGTCTGCACCAAGATATGCCTTATCTGAAGTGTGTAGTAATGTTGCCTTTCTCTTCTAAGTGTGTCTTGCTTTAGTAGGCTAGAAGCAGTGTTTGCTTCTCGAGTGCAGTCTTTCTTCATGGACTAGATACTACTTGAGAGATGGAAAGAGGAGTCATGTGGCAGCATGCAGTGGCTGCATTTGCTGCTTCATGCTTGCTGCACTTGGTCTGGGCTTTTGCTGTCCTGGAGTTTAAGCAGTATCCAAAAACGAAGGTGTAAAGGAAAACATGGTCCTTCTTTTGTCACTGGGCTGATGGCTTTCTCAAAATGTGAGTGAGTTGCCTCCTTGTTCTGTCTGATGAGGTGTCTGTGGTGAGGATCATGTCTCTATTCATGACCTGAGGGAGAAGCCAGATCCCCCTTTTTCTTCTGCTCCAGGCAGGAACAACCCATACAAAACTAATTGTACTCTTAGTTTGTTTGACTTGGTATGTAATAAAGTAGTGCATATCTTTGAAATTTTTAGAAGTCATTTTTTCAATGTGTATTTTTTACATATTGTGAAGCAATTTTCCAATACTTAAAAATTTGACCTGTGAAAGATTTAGATGTCTGAATCCTTTAGAATGAATTACCCTTTCAAGAACAGTTAAGCTACTTTATTGTAGTTGTTTTATCACAAAAAACATTGTGATAAAACAATGTGATTGTGTTTCTCTGTCTGCTTTTATAGATAAACTGTTCTTGAACCATTTTTAAGGTTTTAAACCCTAATCTTTTGACCTTTGAAATATGTTGGGGTTTTTTAATAGTTATGAAATAATTTAAAACAGAATGATAGAGTCATAGAATAGATTGGGTTGCAAGGGGCCTCCAAAGCTCCTGTAGTCCCAACGCTCTACAGTAAGCAGGGACATCTTCAACCAGACCAGGTTGCTCAGAGGCCTGTCCAACTTGACCTTGAATGTCTCTGGGGATGGGGCAGCTACCCCCTCTCTGGGCAGCCTGTTCCAGTTTCTTCTTACCACCTTCATTGTAAAAAAACAAAAAAAAAAAAAACCCAGCCTTCCTTCTTTCTAGCCTCTCTGTTTAAAACCATTGCCTCTTGTCCTATTGCAACAACCCTGCCAAAAGGTCCCTCTCCAGGTTTATTTCAGGCCCCCTTCAGGTACCCTTTCAAGTCTCCCTGAAGCCTTTTCCAGGCTGAGCAGCCCCAACTCTCTCAGCCTTCCACCACAGGGGAGGTGCTCTGGCCCTCTGACGGTCTCTGTGGCCCTCCTCTGGACCAGCTCTGACATTTCTGTGTCTCTTGTGCTGAGTTGGCTGCAGCACTGCAGGTGGGATGTCACCAGAGCAGAGCACGAGGGCAGAATCCCCTCCCTCCCCTGCTGGCCACTGCTTTGGATGTAGCCCAAGACAAGTTTGGTTTCGGGGTTGTGACTGCACACGGCTGGGTCATGTCCAGCCTCTCATCCACCAGCACCCCCAGGTCCTACTTGGCAGGGCTACTTTTAATTCCTTCATCCCCCAGCCTGTATTGATACCTCTGCACCTTACATTTGATACTCAACATTCAGATCATATCTGAAACAACTATGAGTGGGGTTTTTTAAAACTTGGAGGGATGTCTTTTTGATGGTCCCTTGGCAACTTGTTGGTTATTAGCTGTTTCAAATCACTGAAGCTGTCTTATGATTTAAACATGCTGAAGAAAATTTAGAAAATTAACACAGCATGAAATAAAATGAGACAACGTAAAATGACATTGAGAGACTGCATTTTAATGTTATGACGAATCACATACAGAGGGCTTAGTTCAGAGTTTTCTGCACCTGAAAGGTGTGCAAACGTTAACTTCAGCTTTGGGAATCAGAAGTCTCTCAGATCCTTGCATATCACTGGTGGCAGTTTCCAAAGGGCACTTTATATCCCAGTTAATGGACAGTTATCCTTTTCTGGGTTGTGTTAAGTATTGCTTTCCAGCAGGGAACTGGAATTTAGTTAACCAGATGTATCACTTGTAATTCCATAGACTTCAGATTAATGAGTAAAAGGAATCTCAAAGGGCTTAGAAGAGAAAAAGATCCTGTATACATGCAGTTAGATATTGTCAGTTCTGACAGGAAGCACTAGTGAGTACTTTGGTATAGTAATTAATTTCAGAATGGGATCTAGCTGTTAATGAAAAGTTACCTGTTATGTGCTCTTTCCTGTATTACAAATATTTGATTTAAAAGTAAAAGGGAACATTGGTTTCAAATATATATTTTTCTTTATTTGTCTCTAAAATTATCAGCTCAGGGGAAAAGGAGGAGTAACAGAAATATCAGCTTTCACTTGCCCTATTTAGATTATACCCTTTGTCCTTTATGCTGTTTCTCAAATCTGTATTTAATTTTTCATTCTTCCTGATCTAAAAGAGTTTGATTATAATTACCAAATATTGCTTCTTTTGGCTTAGGTGGTGGCTTTTTTTCTGGCTGGAGGACAGGTTGTTTTGTTGTGTCACAAGCTGATGTGCTGTACATGGATGTGCTGTGATGGCACAGCTGCAGATTAATTGAAGATCATGCTGATAAATCACACAGCATGGAGTTCTGGCTATAAGACATAATGTTTTCAGAGAAATTAAAAAGAAAAATTATTCCTATGACTGCATCTCTTTCAGTTTGGTAATGTAGTGATAATAGACCTGTACTCCTAACTGACATCCACTTGATAACATTGTTTTGGGAGAGAGAATTATAGGAAGCAAGCAGGGAACAAATCTTCAATACAAATAAATTGAGCAGAAAATACCTTAGTAATCTGCATAAAGAATAACAAATCACCTCAAAGCAATACAAAGTCATAACCCCATTTGATTTGTCAGATCCAGGTTCTCTTGTATAGCCTTACCTGTGTTATAGTCTTACATATATGTTTTTAGGTGTTTTTTGGTTCTTTTGTGAGAAATAATTTTCTATTTTATTTCCTTCCTATTAAAAATTTGACAGAGAAAAAACAAAATACACTGTTTTCAACTTCAGCAGTATCCTGTGGACAGGAATGGAGAGGCAAGTGGCCGGACGTAAAAATCTGCAGAATCACCTTTTTAATCTGAAAGCAATATCCCCCTTATAGTGCAGAAGCATTTCTCCAAATAAGATAGTTGTGGTTTCAAAGTACTAAGATTATGGTTGGGTTCCACAGAGGAATTGCACCCATATGAAGACAAACAAGATTTTTCCACTCAGAATAGAAACATTTTAGAATGGCTAGTATTCATGACCACTTTCCTGTGTCCCATGAGCAGGATACCTCCAGAAGCTTGTATTTTGTTCCATGTATTTTCTAATTCTTCTATTCTCCCTTTTTTTTTTTTAACAGAAGAATGAGTTTTAACATGTCTGAGCATTTCTCTGGTGCCCCTTGACTTTTGCCACCTCTTGAGGGAGAGCTGTGATTATAAAATCTTGCTCATGAGAGTACATACCCTGTAAATCTCATCTGCCACTACTGAGAAAATGCAGTGTTTATGCCAGAAACCGTAGGTGTATTTGTCATCTATTTACTGTACAGGTGCAGTCTCTGATTAAAGATTCATCACATTAGATTTTGGTGATGCAGGACATCCATTCTCATTTATATACCTCAGTGTTACATAGAAATGCAATGTTGTCATTTATGAAATAAAAATTCAATTCAAACACCTTTCATAAATCTCATTCTAACAAATCTTTGCTGAACAAAATCACTGCTGTGCCTGAGGTAACTACCCAATCATATCTTTTAAGATTACTAAATCTTTTGTTAGAGGACCATTCCTTCTGCAGTATTACATTTAAAGGCACTATTAAAAATCACCAGCCCATTATTGGTTTTTTACTCAAGCTGTACTGTTTCTCTTCCTTCGTTTTTTGGGTTTTTTTAATATATGACTGGATACTTTTAGAACTATCCTTTTGTCATAATTTCAGCAATTTACATGTAGTTTTTATGAGTATAAGTGTACAAATATAGTAGTTTTTCCTTAAATATGTTCAATAATATTCAAACTGTCATTTGCAGAAGTTAGGTTAATGTTTGAAGATATCATGTGGTCTGTCACTGGAGCACAAATGTGATTACCTTAATAACAAAACACCTATCTATTCCAGAGTGGAAGCTACTAATTAAAATAGCTGAAGTTTAGTAAAGTGTTCTAAGAAATACCATTTAGTAGCCACGTTACTACTTAGAATTATAATGCCCTAAATAAGGAGAAGTCAAAAACATAAAGGAGATGTCCAAGTGCTTGATGGCTCTAGCATGATGCAGTGCAGTCTGTTAATCTGTTATTGTCTCATACTATTTATATATCTTTTTATAATTAACTGTGACTTTTTTCCATGTGTTCAGCTTTATGCTGGCCAGATGGACAGGAAACTTCAGAAATTTCAAGAGAAGGTTGTTTTACAGAGTGAAAGCAGAGATTTAGTTGCAGTAGGCTCATCTGTGTGCAGCAGTGTGGTGGTCTGTGTGGATTTGCTGTGATTGGGTCATTTTGTCCCACGCACAGAATGTGAAATCTTATAGTACTGCAAAGAGGAGGAAAGTGATGTGTAGGTCTCCTGTATTGTGTCATTGCTCAGGGTTGAATTTTATCTCTAGTGAGGAAATTTCCATGATGAATTTTAGTGTGTCAGATTTTGAAAGGGCAGTTGTTGTTTAAATGCTCATGTAACAAAAGAATTAAACTGCACGTTCTCCCTAAACTGAGGAATGCAGCTCAGAGAGAGAAGACATAATCTGAGAAAAAATCTTGGCAATAACATCTTTAGCAGCCAAAGTTGGCATCTGATTATCACATTGTGTGTACGCACCATTTTTTACATGCAGAGCAGCATCACTGAGACATGGTAGAAGCTGAGCCTGAGAGTGAAAGTTGCATATATTAGTGAGATTAAAATCTGGCAGATTTAAAATGCAGTCAGTTCCTGCCGGTGGAAAGGAGTATTATATTTCTTAATACTGATAACTTGAAAAATGAGGCTTCTCCTCTGTTTGCTTGTAAACAAGGAAGGAAGTCATTCCAGCCTTGGCTTGGAAATCTGAAATAATTGAAAATATATAGTTCGAATACCTGCCTATAACCCTGGTGTCCACTTGGACTATGTGGATTTTAAAATGATGTTTTAACTATTTGTGCTTTTAGGATACAGGCTTTGAGATGTAGGCTGTGTTACTGTGGTGGACACCCTGTAACTCTGGAACCTCATGGTGGTAAATGACTGGAGGGAAGGATGTAGAATTGGAGGTGGTTATGGATGTGGGGATGTAAGCAGTGAAGCCTGTGACAAACCTGGCTGTGGAAGAGGCTGCACTCAAGTTTGGACTTCAGACTTCACTGAAGTCTCATTAAGCACTGTTGCAAAATAAGCCTGAGAAGGAACTCATTTAGCCAATATATCTATTGAACTGAAATACAGGTTTATAAAATACAAATTCTGCCACCACTGTTGCTCACTGAAGTGCTTCATCTACCTGTTTCTGCATTAACATTTGCTTAGAGTTATAAAAATCTTTATAGATAACTTTCTTCATAAAGTCATTTGTTTCCATTGCCAACCCTGGTGGCAGCAGGTCGTTTCAGATTGACACCAGCTAATCACCTAAGGAAGCCATAAGTAAAATAATTAGTAGTAAGGAAATGCCAGGTCTAAATTGGTTATGAAGAAAGTAATTCCATATACTTAGGGTTAGGCAGTGGCAGTTATATAACTTCCCCCATAGGTTAAAAAAAAAAAGGAAACTAAAGGAAACCAAGACACAATTTGAGAGATGGCAAACTGAAATGGAACAAGATAGACAACAGCCTTTAAAGTGACCAGGTAACAGCTGTAATGGAAATAGAGGAATAGCTTAGAAACTAAGGAAGCAGTATTTCTTTGACTGACCTTTTCTTCATTATAGAGAAAACATCAGTTTCTAAGAAAAGGAATGTTCAACCTTATTGTTACAATTAGTGTTAGATCTAAAGAACACTCTTAGAGAATGGAACTGAAAGGATACCTCAGTGCAGTAGAAAGTCCAGTTCTTCAGTCTTCAAAGATTGTCAGGTTTTCTATTGTAAGATTTATTGAACACAATATACAGAGTACAAGTGATGTTTCCTTGGTTTCTCTGAAACAAGGAATTCTGCAAAAGAATGGCATGTAGATATTGCAGTGGTCAGGAGATGATTTAAGAGTTTTCAAAGAATCAAGTACCAAATGGTTGGAGTGTACACTCACTATGAATATGTTTATGACCTTTATTGGGATTAGTACTTTACATCTGCCAGCAGTGGCAATGAGCCTATTAAATAATTCAGAGAGGCCCTGAGTATTTCCCCTAGCAGCTAAATAGCTTCCTGTGGTTTTGAAGATGGGATGGAAAAGTGAGACAAATATAAAATCTCCTGTGACGGCATCTGGTAGACACAGGGATGTTGCCTTGATAAAAAGGCTTCCTCTTCACCATGTTATGAAAACATCTCATGATTAAAATATTACTGAATACCTACTTGCACCAGCTTGTAGACATACTAATTACAAGTAGGTGTGACAGCCAGGTATAACCAGCACTTGAGGAAATTATGACTAACATGTTTGTGGGTGGAAAAGAAGTCTTTTTTGCTATGCAGCATTCTGTTCTGTATCAATTTCTTTAGTTTGCTTGCATTTCCCCTGTACATTGTGCTACGCTCCCTTAAAGGATATACCTTATGCAGTAGGGAGACCTATTTCCATGACCAGCTGTTCAAAGCATGGAGCTGAGCATGGAGAAGCTGACTGGAGGGAAGGAGGTTGCATTTCCCCTGATTTACACAAAATAACAGCATCTGGAGAGAGCTGGAGCGCACAGAAAGAATTAGGCAGAACAATCCTGGAAGCCCTCAAGGCTTGATGCGTTTGAAAACAGAGGCTGACTGGCTGGTGAAGAGCCCATCTCATGAGGATGCAAAGGTAGATTGGCTAAAAAGTCCTTTTCATTTGTCTCTGACTGAGAATTGGGAGACTGGAATTTGGATTGCAAGAAACTAAAAATAGGACAAAATAAAGAGTGCAGAAAAGTGAGGGAGGAGCAAATGGAAAACAAGAGAAACAGAAAGTTGTAGTTTTGATGGGGCTTTTTCTGGTTTGAGGAGTCACATAGCAAAGTTGTCAATGTCTACAGAACTTCTGTGGTATTGGTATTTGCAAAAGGTCCTGAATATTTTAAATCAAAATTGAAGCCTTGGATCTTGAAATAGTGTTTGCTTTTTTTGTTGTTTTTGTTTTGTTCTCACTTTGCATGTCTGAAGTACAAAATTCCTTGTGCATGTGTACTTTGGGCAGAGGGTATGATAGTGCCTTTATCAAATCTTAACAGCATTAGTGGTAGTTGTTAATACCAGCCATGGGGAGGGGTTTTTCCCCTCTTTCAGTATATATTTTCAGTTTCCCTCAACCATGTATTTCTCTAAAGTTTTACACTTCCCATGTGGAAAAGTGCTTCTAAAATTAACAGCTAAGCAAATTATTATTAATAATAATTTATTATTAATCATTATTTATTATTGTTATATGTAATACCATGTATCTTGAACAGTATTAAAATTGACTGTTTGTGCTTGTTCCTTTGGATTGCCAATTCGCTACTAGCTTGATTAGCATCTGTTTTCTTAAATTTCTGTTGCAAAAAGGCTGGTACATGCATTAAAACACTCATTTCAGCATTTTGAGTTTAAGTGTTTGTATGTCCCAAGATTGATGAGTTTTTTCCTAATTGACAGAGAATGCACTGTATTGTTTTTGTGGTACATTAGGTGGGAGAAGTATCTGCTTTATAAATCTGTAAGCTTGTTACCAACAGAATGCACTGCATTGATATTGTTTATGAACTCATGGGAGGGATGGTGGACATACTTTGCACTGAAAAGATATCTCACCAGGATCCAATTTTCAACTTCACGAGAGAGTATAAATCAACTGCAAGTGCAAATCAGCAAAGAAAAAAAAAATAAAGTGAGAAAACAAAGAAAATAATTTTGAAGTCTCTGTGAAAGAAACTAGAAGAAGGTTAGCACAGGAACTGAATGTCTAATATCAAATAATAAGAGGAAAAATTTACAAGGAAATAACTGCAAATCAAACAGCAGCATCAGTGAGGTAATTTTCAGCAAGCAGGTGTAGCAAGATAATTCTCATTAATGAGTTTATAATTTCTGAAAGTCTGATCTTTCTTATGTTAAATGGGCCAAATGTCCTCTGGTTTCTAGAAAGTCTGAAATTTTTAGCAGTTCATATGCAAACTTGATCTCCCTAAGATACTCAGGTATGGTGCAATAGTATTCCTGCCTAGATCAAGGCATTCTTGTTTTTTATGTTTTGTTGTTTGTTTCTAACATCTGGCACTGATGTGAAAAGAACATTGAAAGCTGAAAGTCAGCTTCTGAGTATCACATCACGGGCATATTTAGTGATACCCCTAAATTATCAGCATTTATATAAAAGTTGTGATATCTTTGTTAATACTATATAAAAGCCAAAGAAAATTACAAAGACTGGATTTTCTATATATTTGCTATTTCTTCAATCAAGAGAATCATAATCAGGACATATATCAGGTCTTCCGAGTGTTTTCATTATATTTAACAGGGGCTTTTCCTTCTCTTTGACAAACACTTGTAAGAACATACTAAATGTCTGTGTGGTACCCTGGATAACCTATGTGCTGAGTATGTGATTTTGGCTGGAGTAGTGAGGGGCTGAGATGATACAGTATCTTCTAGGTATTAATGACATGACAAATTAAAGCAAGACCTTAAATCTTTAGGGGACAAACTGAGATCACTGACACTCTAGTTCTTGATTTGCACAGTAAAATGCTCACTTGGAAAATTCTCATTTCAGAAATTCTCAGTGAAACCCTTCTCTCAACCCAAAAATAAAATTCTTTTCAAGGACAGTTCTTACATTGAAGTTTAAAATAATGATAATAATATATAGAGATTTATTGGCCTACAGCTGAGTATGTCATTTTTTGTACTGGGTCTTTGCTGGCCGCAGCAGAGTGAGTGTGTTATGGCTCTCCCTCCAGCATGAGCTTGCCTCAGCTACAGGTCATGAATGGACTGTGCAAGACCCTCTTTTGTGTCTGGATTGGGACACTTGGGCAGGGGAGGTTGGGTGCCAGTCACCCTCTCCTTGTGTCTCTGCAAGGCCACCGTGCCTAGCAGTCCCAGGAAGGAGCCCTGGAGACGCCAATCAGTGCAAAAGGAGCAAGCAGAGCTTCAGAAACTTACCTTACCTTATTCAGAATCTACAGAATTTCCATGTAAGTTCTTTAAAAGTGAGGGGAGCAGTCACTACTGAAGGCAGTATTTCCATGGGTGGTCACTTAGGTAAGACACAATACAGGATAAGTAAGGTTTTGAGTCCTTCTGCTTATTTGATTTTAATCTTGACCTCCTTATAAGTTTTGGGACTTTGGAAGACTGGAGGAAGGTCTAGTTTTGTGGACATCTTTACCTTCAAGTTTCACAAAATTAAACCTGCTTCTTCAGTTTGGTTATAACTTTTTGGTTTCACCTTTATGTAGAGGGCAGAACAGGGTCACCAGTCACCAGTGAAACAGCATGACTTGACTGTGATTCTGCTTCAACCAGCCCAGATCTCTGGCTGGTGGAACATGGAAAAGCAGCCAATATCTCCAGAAACAGTACTTTTGCAATTCCTTCTTGTCCCTCTCTTCTGTTGCTGGGGCAAACCCCTGTCCTTGGCATCTCACCTAAACTGACCTGGTTCAGGTCAAAGTGTAGCTGGCTTGGATTTGAGAGGATAGTCAAGTGCAGAAGTTAGAGAAAGGGCTAAGTGTCTTCAATTGAAAAATGGATTAAAAGGTTGCATGACCATCTGCAAATGTACTGGTATGTGAATGCTTTCTGGTTCAGTCCAGGTATGTGCCTTCTGGATGCTCTGTGCTCAGAGAAGAATTACTATCCTGGGTGAGGAAATTGACTTCTGAATTTGTTTCATTAGACAAAATCACTCTGGCTTTGCTGCTTGAATGGCTAAATAGAAGGGAGCTCTCAATAGTTTGCCATAGCCCAAAAGAGCCGTAGTTCAGTCAGTAGGTTTGGCTGCCAAAGGGATTTGTTTAAGCAAGGAAGTGTATAGGTAGAAGATTACTTTGCTTCAGTTTTACATACACTTATTTTTGTAAAAATGTCTGCTGAAGCATAACCCTTTTACAGTCAATGACAGTGGATGTAGTCAAGTTAGATGCAGAAAATTTTTTAAAGTGTTCGTTGTTTGGGTTTTTTGGTTTTCTTTCAATTCATCTGGGTAACACTGCCCAAATAAAAACAATTGTGACTGTTTAAGTCATAGATTTGCCTCATTCTTGTATTCTGAATATGGCATTTCTGTGCTCATTGTGATAAAATTCAAAAGGAAGTAACGGCATGCTAGGAAGGTAATTTGAGAAATGAATCAGAGTTGCCAAAGAAGCTTGTAGGTGTTAGGATGACAGCCAGTTTCAGTTCAAATAAATACCTATTTTGATAACAAGACAAAAGAGAAAATAGAAAGAAAACTTTTCAAATAATTTAAAAACAAACACGATTTCCATTGAACTGTCTTGAAAAGAAGATGAAGGAAATACAGTGGAATATTTTGCTAAGCAGTCAACATTACAATGAAGTTCTTGTTTTCAGCAGGATTGGTGTTGTAGAGTTTTTTTGCAATTCCCCTTATAATTTGTCAAAAGGTAGTATATTCTATGGAATGACAGTATTTAAGAGTATGCTATGTCAGTATACAATTATATTTTCTCTTTTGCGCTTGAAAATATTTCTAGTGTTTTCTCTAACTTGTCTTATTACTCTTTTCCTCACAAGGCACCTGATTTTGGTTTTGAATTCTGTATTTTCTGTTAAAATGTGATGTTTGTCATTCTTTCTAACACTGAATTTAGCATGATTTCTGCATGGTATATATAAATATGCTGATACTGTTAATGTATTTGAACTGATGCAGTTTTATGAAAAGATCTGTGTGTCTAAATTACTCATTTCTTTCTCTTTCTTAATTACTCACCTCTTTAGGAGGTGTGTGTATATATATATATATATATATATATACACACACACACAAGTAATTAAACCAAAACAATACATGTAAAATTTTGCCATATATGTGAGTAAATGTGATTGTAGAAGCAGAGACTGGTTTGGGTTGGAAGGGACCTTTGGGGTCATCCAGTTTCAGCCTCCTGGAGTGAGCAGGGACCCTTTCAACTAGGTCAAGTTGCTCAAACTCCATCCAACCTGACCTTGAGCACTTCCAGGGATGAGCTAATAGTTAAATGGGTGATCCCACTTTCTTACATTTGTAATAAAGTTACGATGCTTGCTATTGTAAATTTAAATATTTCAGAACCATAAGAAAAAAATCTAAAATAAGTCAAAAATTCAATATTAATTTAAAATTTTCAAGTGGTGTAATTTTGACAAGTGCAAGGTCATACAAAACTATGGTAATTGTATTTAAAGCTCACTGTATTTAATTTGCTGACACTTTGAGATAAAATGCTTAAAATCCCTTTCATGGACCTATAATGCATTAAATATTTATTTTTAAATGTGCATGCCAATGAAAAATTATTGGGAAATCTGTTATAAAAACCTATCTTTTCAGTATGTGGTTTTGTCTGCAGTTTAGCATATGAATTTGACCCAGTTAAAAATAGCCCTGGACTTGGGCCACTCCTTTTGGCAAAAGTATTCTTGTTGTCTTGGGACAGGAGGAAATGGCAACCACCATGAGTTCATGTGCCACTTCAAACAGTCCAAATTTTCTTCTGAGCAGAGCCAGCATTTAATTTGTATCTGTCTCCATGCCAAAGATCGTGTGGGTATTGGTCCTCTTGCCCTTACAGTGATAATCCATTTCCCATTAACTGGACTTTGGTTCAAAAATACTGCGTGTTTAATCCAGTGGATTGGATCTCCGCTACCCAGTGCTGTAACAGAAAGATAATGGGCTACAAGAGAGATTAATAAGATTTTTGAGTCGCAAAAGCATTAAGTCAGTTTAAAGCTATTGGTTAAGCTGCTCAGAACTGGTAATGCATTAATCTTGAGCTGTGGTGTATAAGCACAGCCGCTGCTGGCGTGCATTAAGACCTCTGTGTGGTCACCTTGTGCTTAGCTCTTTTTCAGACTGGGTTAGCAATAATGCTCTCCTAAGTCTTAACTAAAGGTGAATTTGCAGGAGATGGCTTAACAAAGCATATGAAGTGATTTTCAGTATCAGGTGTCTGGTTTTTCCTGCCTTAGGATACCAGGGGTACAAATCTGGGATGGCTGGATATTTCTTTTGCTGTAGAGCTGTCTGTCTCAAGTTTGGGCTCTTGAGCCTGCTTTGATGATCCTCCTGTTGGTGGACCTGACTGAGTTCCACCCCTGTAAGGACTGCAAAAGCCTCACTCAGTGGTGGTTGTGAACCTTAGCTTGAATATTCCCATGCTGCTTCTGCACTTCATTTCATGTTAGTGAAGTTAGAACCCCAGGTGAAAATACCTCTCCAGTTTGTTTAATTAGTGTTAAGATCTTCCATTCAAGAACTGGCATGTCATTTAGAAATTTGTTTGATGGTTATTTCCTTCTAAGGTTTGGAAAATGACAATGTTGCTTGTTTCTTTTTGTTTGTTTTTTTTCTCATTCTTTTTGAACCCTCGTTTTATATGTGTGTGTTTTTTTTTTTCCTCTGCCTAGACCTGGTTAACCATTTCTGTGAACAGGTCCTCAATTTTTTACTTTGTCCCTACTTTCCTGTCGTAGCCCCATCTTCCCCTGGTGTCGACTCCGTACCCTTACAGCGCACAGGCAGTCAACACGGCACACAGAACGCAACCGCGACCTTCCAGAGGGCCAGCTATGCGGCCGGCCCAGCCTCCAATTACGCAGACCCCTACCGACAGCTGCAGTATTGTCCTTCTGTTGAATCACCATACAGCAAATCTGGGCCAGCCATCCCACCCGAAGGGACCTTGGCTAGGTCACCTTCCATTGATAGCATTCAGAAAGATCCCAGGTGGGTGAAACCTTCTTCATTGTCTTTTATTTCTCGCTCGTGCTGAGGTTTGTAATTGCGGTTTGCTTTGTGTGTTTCTGCTGTTGGATATAAAAAGAAACACCTGTGGTGGTACACGGAAGGCTTGGTTTGCATGACCGCGTTGTCCTAATGCTTCACCTTGGAAAGCTCTCATGAGCTGTTCTGTGCAATTAAATGATACGTGTGGTCTTGAATATGTGTGTGTGTTTAGCCTGCTTTTAGTAGTGCCACCCCTCAGAAGCTTAAGAAAAGTAATTTTCTCTGGAAATGGTAGGAGAGGAGTGACTGTTGACTCTGTAGCCATTGTGGATTGAATTTTCGAGTTGCTTCTTGGGCAGAAGTTGTTGCAGTTCTTGGTTTGTCTACATATGATGTTTATAAATGCTGCAGAAAAGGGTATTTCAGCGCTGTGCAATGAGACTGAGCAATGTGAAAGCAACACTAGCCAGGGTTATGTTTCATCCCATGTGTTGTATAGGCTTCCAGCTCCAGTATGTGGTAAAAGAATGTATGGTTACAGCTTTGCAGAAATGGTTATTGCTGTGCATGCTTTTTCAAATATTTGGCACAATTTTTAATGTTGTTAGTGGCCATCCTCATCTACTTAGGGAAGGTGCAAGGAGGAGACTTGACAGCCCAAGCAGGCATCTAGATTAGAGAATTTTCTGGGAAATTACTTGACTTCCATGATAACAGCAACAGAAATGCTAGCTGGAATTCTCAATGCACTTTGTCATTTTGTTCAGTTTTCTGAGGGAGAAGAAAGCAATTCTCTTTGGTGACTTGAGTTTAAACTTGTTGAAAGTGTTAGTTTATACCAAGGTTTTTCTTTGGCAGATGGTGTAATTTGTTTGTTTGTTTGTTTGTTTGTTGTAACGTGTAATTTAATGTTAGGAGAGTCCAAAAATTTGCCTAAAACAAAAGTGCTGGAGGTTTTTAAATAACAATTTGAAAGGACTTATTTCCCAAAATAAATAAATAAATAAAATAATTCGTAAACTGTTTTTTACTTGTTTAGCATTATAGCAGTTCTTTCTCTCCACCCAGGAACAGAACAGCAGATAACATTTTACAGCCCATCAGAAACATCACTGCCAGCAGGGTTTTACTTGTTGAGAGCACTTCTATCTTCAGCTTCTTTCCCCCCTTAGCTTTAACTGCAGAAATTTGAAAAAAAAAAAAAAGAATTTAATTGCTCCCCTTCTTCCCCCTGCCCCAAAGCAAACATTAGTAACAAGAGAGGGAAAACTCTTTTTCTGAAATGGTGGTATTATATTTCTATTCCAGAATATAAGGCGCCCATGTAGAAAAAAGAGCTTTGCTTTGCAATTGTGTTGCATTGAAAGTTAAAGAAACTTAGATTTGGAGTGCACTAGACCAGAGGAGAAATGACTATAATCGATATGCAATGTTCTTAGGAGAAGCACGATGGTGTTGAAAATGCTATTCCCTATAAACAGGAAAGACATATTTACAGTATCTCTACAGGTCTTAGACATAATATCTTTTTAAGAAAAGGTTATTTCTGTTCAATTCCATTGCTACCACTTTGCAACTGTTAGCCAATTAATGTATAGAATATGTGCTAGTATTTTTCATTTGCTTCTTTTTTGGTTCTTCCTTGTCTTGTGGTACCATTTGTACATTCATGAGTATTGATTTCTGTAGGTAAAATAGGAGCAAGCAGGCATCTAGGTATAAAATGAACTTCATAAACCCTTTAGAGGGGATCATTAAATATTATTACTGATTACTATTAGATGGATTTGCATTTTGTACAAAACTTTTGTAAATAGGTTTGCATTACTCTTGATTTCGTTCATTTGATCCATAGGCTGTGTGTGGTGTATATTAGTATTTCTGCCCTTACGTGTTGGTTTGAATAGTTTTGATAAAGAAATGTCAGAAACACACTTGATTATGTTATGCCTTTATCCCCAGAAGCCATACTCTACCAAGGTAGACTGATTTCTGAAACTGTCTGTGGCCTACAGCAGTTACTAATCATCCAGCTATTGGAAAGACATTGAACATTGGAAAGGAGTTTGGAGAAAAGTAACAAAAGCAGCCAGAATGCTTTTAACATGTCAATTTAAATGACTAGATTTTAAAAAGGCCAATATATTACAAGTGTGGAGATGATAAAATGGAAGACTTTCCAGATACTTCAAAAAATAATATGGAAGGATAGAAATTACTTAGGGTAGAATGTGGGAGATACAACCAGGAAAAGGAAAATGCAATACAGTTTGTCAGTGGCTGTGTTAAGTTGTGCTGTATGCCCCAGAGGGTTACCAGTTGTATCTTACCTAGCAAGAAAAAAGTACACAGGTTAGTGAGCAGCTGCCCATTGTGAACTGAGAGGTCACAGGTGTCCTTACAGCCATGTTACTGCCTAGTTGGCTGGTTGGTTGGAGTGTTTTGTGACTGTCACAAATTGTAGAGGGCAGCAGTAGGCATCATTTTCAGACACCAGACCTACTTGTCCAATGAGGAGTCCAAAAAAATACTCAGTGGCAGAGGAAAATCTGCAAGACAAAAGCACACTATTTGCAGGGTTTTGATTAGCATTTCCTATGTGTCACTCAGCTCAAGATGAAAAAGTAGATATCCAGAAAAGATTGTACTCACCCTAATAAGCAATTAGCATTGCTAAAATTGAACATAATTTTCTGGAATCTTCAATTCAGACAGAGTTTCTATATGGAGGCCCAGAAAAATGGTTGGCAGGCACTGATGTAATTGACAATTTTTTTCCATTACTTTCACCATGTAGTTTGTCTTACTGATACTCCTAATTTTAAATACATGTTCTGAACTGACATTTGGCAAATGAAATTTTAGCTCAACATCTGTTCTGCATCATCCAGCTGTCAAAAAAAATGCAGTTCAATGTTCATTAACTTAAAGTTTAGGACAAAAACTTTAAAAAAGGCAGATTGAGATGTTTACAATCACGTTTGTGGCAGGGGATAATTTTTAATTTATGCAAGTAGACTTAGCTCATAGGAGCTCATAAACAGGTAGTAAAAACTTTACACATCTATACTGTTGGAGAATGAGGCTTTGTTGTTCAAAAAGGAAATAAGTCCCCTATCACTGGCAGAAATAATACTTATGTTCTGCATATGGGAAATGGAAAAGTTGTATCATTACAGACTGATTTTTCAGAGCATTCTTTTATGTTTACTTCATATAAAAAAATGGAAAATAAATATGCAGTAGGGCTGTGATGTCAACTGTTTTGTGCCATAATCTCTTACACAAAGATGTAGTATAAGGAGGGAAAGAACACAATATTTATTTTACAATTATTTGGTTTCTTCTGAACTTCGAATGAGAGAAGTCTTGAGTATTTTGAAGTATCAGAAATCCATGTTAATATGATATTTTCCAGCTTACTTTCATGAAGAAAGATTAATCTGTCTCTTGGCACCAGCAAATTATCTGTGGTTTGTGTATATGTATTGTTGTTATTTTATTATTATTTTATTCTTCAGTTTTATTTTGTCTGTTTCTAAATTTTAGGAGAATGAGGGAATCCTAGAAATAGAAATGCTGGGATCCAACTGTTGTCAGTATACATACCTTCAAGATGTTTTACCAAAATCCAGACTTGCCAAATGTGTATAAATTCCTTAATTTTAGAAGTTTTAACCTAGTAAGATACCATGTACATCAACCGCTGCTGCTAAGTTACACTTATTCCACAACAGATGAAAATTAGAACATTTTCATATCCTCCATTTAAATACATACCAATGAGGTTTTGTGGTTGCAGTGTTTTTGCTGGTTTATGAACTCAGACTGTGTGGTTTGATGTGTCCTCCGTTGTTGTGTGACTTCCCACCTGTTTTTCTTTACACGCATATACACAGGTCATCTCCTGCAAAGAAGCTGGCAAGAAGATGAGGTAACAGCAAGAATTATGTGGAAATACACTCCACCATGACTACCAAAATGATTTTCAGAGCTCACTGTCCATTTTCATATTGCCTTGAATTGTATTGATCTGCACTTAGAATTTTCCACTATGGCTTCACTTTTCATTTGTTTCAGAACCTTTAGAACTATTTTTTCAGAAAAAGTGGGATAATTGGGTGAATGAAACTGTAAAAGGTCCATTATTCATTATAGAACAGACTGCAATAATAATTGGGCTCTTGTTTAAAATGGAAAAAAAATTATCATTAGAGAATCATGTTGCAACTTCACGAGAAAAAAGGACATTAAACCCAGTTATCTTGTAGTAATTCTCACGTTTGAACTGTATGGGAGTAAGTCAGAACAGAGACAAAAGTTTTCCAGGTATTGCATGATTTAACTGTAATACCCTGAAATGTTTCTGCTTGGTTTTGCGTTTTCAGAATCATCTTCTCATTTCATTACCTCTGCTGACCTTAGTTTCCTCCTAAGCAGAAAACAACAGTGCTATCTATCTGCTAAACTTGTAAACTGGCTTTCTTTTCACTTACGAAAGGATATAAATTAGATCAGAACATTTTGTGTGAACTGTAAGTTTCAAAACTCATCTTTTTTCTCTTCTTGTTTTTTCTTTGCCAGAGATACATTTCATTTGCAAAATACAAGCTAGAGAGCATTCTTTTTCTGAAGGAAAAATGATAGAAGTAAAATAAGCTCTAGTTTAATTTCTGTGCTCCTGTAAAACTGCTTATGAGATTAGCACATGGAGTTTGGAGCATGGCCTGTTAAATATTTCTGCAGGAGTCTTCTCCAAATATTTAATCTCACTTTGTTACAAGGATTGTCTCGGTATTAACAGTGTTAGTCTGCTGTAAGTCTGAACAGCAGCCAGGCGCTCTGAGAGTCTGAAGAGGTAAGAAAATAACAGTGTAACCCTGCATGGGTGGGACACTAGCAGTCTTGGTGGCAATGTTTCTGGTAGTTTCTTTGGGAAAGGTCATCACCTTCAGAAAGAAACTTCTGGTGAGATCAAAGTGACTGTGGTACAGCTGGTGGCAGCACTATGGTGTACTGCTGCTTTCAGGCCTGAGACATGGGCTGGGGTTTTCAGAATCCCAAGGGATTGGTGGTGACATTGGTCGGTTTCTGGCCCAACTCTCTAATGCAAGGTGTTCACATTCCCAGTCTGGATGAGACAGAACAGGGCTTACATATATTCTTCCTGTTTTTATGTGACACAAGGCATGATAGGCAGCTCTCCTTTTCTCTTGATTATTTTCAAAGGTCCCTCTTACCCTTATCTGAAATTAAGGGTAAAGGGGAAGGTTTCTCCAGAGGTGGTGGTAGTAGGGCAGCCATGGGAAACACACTTTTAGTGAATCAGCGAATGTACATTTTGGCAGTGTAGGCTTATCTCCAGAAGGAAATGGTTCAATTTTCTAAATTTTCTTTTTCCTTAAGATTTGCTCAGGCCAAGCCCCTTGTATTGACAGAACCAACGGGATGGTGTTTGAGACTGCTCATTTCTTAGGTCTGTGTTTAAGTGTTTCTTTCATACAGGAAGAAAATACCAGGTTTACTTTCCCTACACAGAAATCATACAGTCTCTCAGGATTTAATCTATACTCCTCTGAGCATGAAAAACTGACCTCAGAAGAATAAATTTGAAGAGTCTAAACAGCACAAAAATACACCCAATTCAAGAATAGCAAGTCTGGAGCACATTGCAATTCTTTATGCAGATCGCTTCTACATGGAAGGTGGGAATTTTTACTTAGTGCACAAGCTAGTTTCTAAAAAACATAGCAGCTATGATAAATAAATAGCAATCTGTTTCCCTTTCCTGATGAAGATAATTAAGGATGAATCTTACATCCTTAAAATAGGTGAGGATGGAATCCATAGACTGTCCTACAGTCTGTTATTTTGGGATTTGGGGACCTAGCTGGAAACCTCGTCTGGAAAAGATTTTCCCAGAGAGTATTTAGTTCCGGCTTGAGCAGGCCTGAATAAACAAGCATCTATCTGGTTCTTGCAAGTGTCACCTTATGGTGAGGTAAAGAATTGATACCCAGAACTTGTAAAACTTATTTCTGTGTGTATTTGAGCACATTGCAGTATGTGCCAACAGTTCCTGTCTTTCCACTGTTTACATTGAAGTGGTTTATAAATGGCTGGGGAGGCGTTGGGCACAGGTGGAGCCATCTCACAGCACGGCAAATGCAATTCAGTACAGAATTATCCACATGTATTTGCTATTTTTTCTCACTGGAATTTGCCCTATATTGTTTAGCAATCTTCTTTCACTAGGTTAAATGCTTGGTAGTGAAAAAAAAAAACCTCCAACCAAACTAAACTAAAGAAACAGAAAATTTAAAAAAAAAAAATCTATTTAACTCTGTAGTCAACAGGAATTAAGTGGATCTACTTTTAGTTCATGAAGTACTTACTACCCTCTTTCTCTGCTTTTTGGCTGGTACCATTTTGCTGACAATGCAGGAGAGCACTCAGTAATGTTGCCATCCCACCTTTCAAGAAATCCGATCCTATCATTAGAAAATCTGCTCTATTGTGGTCACAGAACATGACACTTTCAGAATATTACAGTAATGTGGATGGTGCTGGTCCATGAAGTTTGAGTAAGAGGTATGTCCAGGAGAGCTTACAGTTCCTAAACTATGAGCAGAGTAGAAGAGGTTATATGTAGCTATTTTATTTGTCAGGTTATTTAGCAGTATGCAGGGTGTCATTTTGAGAGAGATGATACCTTGTCTCTTGTTTTGATCTGCAAGTTTAGCTCTTCCAATCCTCTTGCTTCACCAGAAAGAAATTCCTTTCCATTATGCTGAAGGGAGAGAAGCAAAAGGCTCCTGTGACTGAGGCAGGATGCTGGCAGGAGAGCCACATAGTGCACTTCCAATAGCTCAGGGGAGATCTGGCTGATGTTTCCTTTTTGAAGTTCTGTTACTTCTAACCTTCCTTGCTCCCCAGTGCTGGTCTGCCACTTGAAGAATGGCAACAAAGCCCTTCCCTCTCTCTCTTCCTTCATCTATTTTAATGGCCTCATTCATCCAAGAAGAAGCAAGTGGACAGTGTACTTCGTACTGTTCATAGCTCATTTCTGGTTCTTGCATGGCATTACTGAGCTTCTAATGGCAAATATATGTTTCAGTGCAGTTTTTGCCTTTGTTTTCAACACATTTTGCTCAGCATCCTGTGGCTCATTTGCAAACTTTGGCAGATGCAAAATCTGTGTGGTGCCTTTTTGTGATGACAGACTGTAAGAGCCAGGAAATGTTGTAAGTATATTTTCTAACCAGATATTAAAAGCAAGGAGAAGAATCATACTTTCAGGCTTTACTGGGCTCATGTAAGCTGTTACCATCTTCTGGCAAGATAAACCACATAAGAAGCTTCTCATTTCAACCCATGGGAAAATCTCCCAACACTTAGTGATGAACTAAAAATAACAAAGGTTTGAAACAAATAGCAGTTTAGTTTGACACAGGGTGAAACTTTGTAGTTTTTGGTTTTTAGCATGAAGGTAGATGAAGGCAAGATGGAGGATTCTGGGCAGTGACCCATGTTCTTCTCCTTTTCCTTCTCCTTTATCTTCTGCTGTGATGGTAGCACAAGAGGATTTGATGTAAAAATTATGTGTTTAGGATGGGTCATAGTTATTGGTATGGAATTGTAAATATAGTACATTTTAAGAGTTAATTGGCTCAAATGTCCTTAAAGGGCTTGGATTTTCTACCGCGTGGTGCTGGAAAACACGCGAACTTCAAGATAAGATAAAATAAATAACCTTGAAGAAAAGGCTGCAAGCTTTGCTCATCATTTTCAACCTTGGCACTGGACTTCGTGGGAAAAATCTCCCTATTTAGGGGGGTTCCCAAAAAGGAATTTCCCACATTTGTGGCACCACGAGAAAAAGGCCTTTGAACTTGAAGTTTGATCAAGTATTATATCTGTGCCTCTTGGACATCCCATCAGCCAAATGGATAATAATGATCTTACTGTTTACAGGGATTGTTGAGAATAGGTTAATTTTTTAAGGTTCTTTGAAGTTTAAAGGATAATCATGCTTTTACTTTCATGGGAAAGATGATGGGAGTGAGAAAAGGGGAAATATATGGAGAAGATGAATGGAGGAAAATGTAAAGAAGTGATATAAGACCAGTTTGCATAGTCTCAATTCTTTTCATTAAAATAAGCAATTGAAAGTCAATCTCGATCGTGAGAGAAATTGTTAGTTTCAGACGCTGGACCTCAGTGTCATATACCATAGCTATTTTATAAGCAGGAAACAAAAGCTAATATTGAGAGTGCAGAACATTTCTGCAAGATAATAACATCAAGCGTTTGCTGAAAAAAACCTCTCTAATGTAGAGCAGAGCTAAAATGTTTGAAAGGAGGAATGGTCAACAACTTCTATTAGTTTCTAGCAGAACTATATAGCTTTTATAAATTAAGAGCTTGACTTTAAGAACTTAGCTCTATGTAGATTTCAAATGTTATCCTATCTCCGCAAGATCACATAATCACAGACTGTTCTGAGTCAGAAGGGGCCCTGATGGTCCCTGCACAGGACACACCAGGAGTCACACCATGTGCCTGAGAGCATTGTCCAAATGCTTCTTGAAGTCCGTCAGACTGGTGCTGTGACCTGTGGAGGTCCCTGTGGAGCCTGTTCCAGTGCCCAGCCTCTGGGTGAAGAGCCTTTTCCTGATATCCAATCTAAACCTTCCCTGACACAACTAAGGCCATTCCCTCAGGTCCTGTCACTGTCACCACAGAGGAGAGATCAGTGCCTGTCCCTCCTCTTCCCCTCATGAGGAAGCTGTAACTGCAGTGAGGTGTCCCCTCAGTCTCCTCCAGGCTGAACAGACCAAGTGACCTCAGCCACTCCTCATATGGCTCCCCCTTAAGGCCCTCCACCCTCTTCATAGCCCTCTTTTGGGATCAGAGCCTGATGTGAAGTCCAGCCTTTGTTTCTCTGGTGCATCACCATTTCCCTGGTGATCTCCACCCCCTTCACTTAGATTGTTCTTTCTCAGCCTACTCCACTGCCCCACTCCAGGAGCTCAATGGACAAGTGAGGTTCGCAGATGCACCTCAGTTCTTAGCATTAAGCAAGTGGTTTCCTAGGAAGCAAAAGATACCACTGATGCCATGGAAAACTGCAGCCATTGTTGCCAGGGAAACTCCTAGTCTCTAGACTTACTGTGAAATATTTAGAGTTTTGACTTGGTTGGTTTCGGTTGGTTGGTTTCTTTAAGCCACTGCAGCACCAGTGGGACCACTTGCTGCTTAGCTTGCCCTTTACCATTAATAATTTGGGACTCATGTTTGTCTTCACTGTTTAATGAAGTGTAAGGATCTGGATAGATGAAGACCTGGAATGAAATGGACAGGTTTTCTTAGCACAAAGGAGGGCTAAGTGTGGGCTGTCTAGGTTTCCTGAACATCCCAAAGGTAAAAATGTGGAGAAGGAATGCACATGTGGAGAAAGGAAGAGCTATGTAAACTCTGTCCCAAGCAAATAATTTATGTCAGAAAATTACCAAAGCTACACAGGCTTAAAGAAAGTATTTTAATATATCTTTTTACTCTTTAGAAATAATTTGAAGTTACCCTGATAATCTTTTCATTCCATGTGAGGACATGATGTATTTATTTCATAGAATTTTTTTTGAAGAGGAGGGCTGATTTTTTGTTTTATTCTGTTTGATGCTATGCTTTTCTTTCTGCCTACCTGAATTTGAGCATCTTGAGTGTAAAAACTTGGTTTGAAAGTTTGTGCCTAATAACTGCAGCTTAAGAAGAGTGGTTGTGTGTGTGTGTGTGAGAGTGTGTTTGTTGGTGAGAGGAGTGAGTACAGACAACACAGGTGTAACAGGGTTTCATAGTAAAAGCAAATCCATTACTTTCCTGTTAGCCAGGGCTGCAGAACATCTCATTGTGACTCTCAGAATCTGGGCTGATGCATCAGCCTCACTTACTCCAGCTCTTGTTGCTAGTGTGAAATGTGGTCCCTTTTCTTGACCAGGAGATGCCTGCTAGGAGTTTAGGCAAAGGGTGAGCCTGGAGCAACCTACATTTGTTTGTTTTTCAGAGGTGTTGATACTTTCCTGCTAGCTGAGTGATACTGCTTCTGTGCCTGTTCCAGTTCAGAACTTGGAGCCGTGGATCTGAAGCAGCAGTGTGCAGGGAGTTCCCTGCTTGCAGAGAGCCAGGATGTCTGGGCCCGCTCACAACAGGGGATTTGCTGCCAGTGAAGTTTACTGCAGCTGAAGACACAAAATATTTGAACTGTTTTAGACAGTTGTAATTCATGTGCAACGATTCACAGAGAGAAGCAGCCTCTTGTTCACTGAAATGATCCTGTAATTACACAAACAATATATATTACGTTACACCATAGTTAGATTTATGGCCTTAAAATAAAAGGAATTTGTTTTCTTCCTGCAAGAAATTGGCCTTTAAGGGCTTGCCCTTTTTAGGTTTCTGTATAGTTCTGTGATTCCTTCCAATACCTTTTAATAGGGAAGGCTTGACATTTTTCTGCATGAGAATAGCTGTCAAATGTCTTGTAAAGCTCTGGCTGCACATAAATGAGCGCACAGGGGGATCTTTTAGATGTTTTGCTGTTAGCTTTTTCAGGAAAAAGTAGGAGAAAGGGATTTGATTTCTCCAGTGCCTTTACCTGAGTTTGCCATGGTTTGCCAAATTGCAGAACCTCTGTTTGAGCAAGACATTTCATCTCTTGTGTATTTAGAAATTCTTTTAAATGCATGAAATCATCTCTGCAGGATGAAATCTTCTTTGCATAGTCTTCTCCGGTGGATGTTTTTTTCGTTTGTCAGCAGCTACATTTTTTTAAATGAAATTTTATCCTAAACTGTCAAGGTTTTATCTGCAGCTGTGAAGGGATAACAGATCCTGTCAGCCGCTGCTTTTTCTGTGGCATAGCTCCAGCAACCATCTGTTACCTTTCTGCTTCTGCATGATTTACACACCAGAATCTCCCCTCTTAAAAAAAAAATCCACAAACACAAAACAGTAGAGAAGTGCTGCACAAAAGTTTCGTTTGATGTATATAAGATTATATAGATGATTTCAGTAAACATGGGGGACCAGTTCTTGGGTTTGATAAGAGAGACTTCAGAGCAATTTGGTTATGCTTCATAGGAGATGGGGCTGCCTTTTCACAAGGGGAAATGGCCTTCATGAAACTTCTCATTCAAAAGTGTGTGTGCATGACTTCCACAGAGAAATTCAGGAGAAATGCACACTGAACACCTCTCCACCTTTTACTTTCCAGTTATGAGTTTGAGCTGATCAATTTTCAAGTCAGCTAGGTGGAAATACATTCATTGAGAAGCCTGTTTATCACCCCCTATACGCCTGTAATCATATCAGTTGTACACATGGGTGCAGTGAAACTGAGCCTAATAGTTCCTAATCCACAGTAGGTTTATTACTAAGCCAGATTGCCTCATAATAATAATGCAGACAGCTTCTCAGAATAACTTGCAGTGTGAATGCAGAGGCCTTATTCCCGTTTTGTTTCCTATTCATCAACATAAAGCCGTCTGATACTAAACTTACATCTTCTTTGCTTTTGTTCTTCTAAAATAAAATCAGATTTTGCTTCAGATTTTATTATTTATTAATGTTAAACATAACTAAGTTTCATTCTCTTTCAGCATTTGTATTGTGGATTTTTTTGTTAATTTATTTTTTTGTAATTAGCACTAAGAGTGGGGGAGGAGTCACCAGCTTCTCACCTGTTTTCCAAGAACATGGGATGAGAAAAGATCTGCACTTCATTGCTAAAAGGAAAAAAAATTATTTGGAAAGGTGAAGGGAAGAACTGATGGAGCTGTTTCCCTTTAAAAGAAAGTTTTTCGGGAGAAAAAAATCAGGAAAACTATGTATCAATCTCTCTAAAATTTATTTCGGAGCACTATTTATTTATTTTGCCTCTCTAAGTTTGGAAGAATAGAATGGATGGCACAGAAATGATAGAGCTGGTAGGTGACAGCTGAGATCTGCAGAATAGTGAAAGTTACCTGTTACACTTATACTGAGTTTCAGCATAGCCTGAAGGATAGTTAAATGCACAAAGGAGTTTTCAGAAACATTTTAAAGAAAAACTATTTATGAGTTCACATATCTAACATTTTTAACTTCTTTGGAAAATGCAATTCTCTGCATGTAGTTTTGATTTAGTTCCTTGCTGTTGCAGGCTTCTTGGGAAAGCTAAACTTAGGGTGTTCCCAGTTGTGCTGGGTAGAAGCAATATAAGCTAAATCCTGCAGTCTTTTCAAAGAGGAAATTCCATTTACTTTGTAACATGACTTTGAATGGAGTAAGTGCAATAATTCAAAGAAACTTCTATTTTATTGGAATATTGGCCATGAGTTTTGATCATCAGTGCTTAAGAGGCAAATTTTTAGTTTTGGATAAAAAATTAAGAGGATAAGAGGATAAAACTGTCATGTGACATTTTATCAAATTACAGTGAAAACTAGTGAAGTTTAGGAATTTGGTGATGATAGTTTGAAGTTCAGCATTTGTTCTCGGTGCAAGCAGAGTCTGGAGATTTATCAGTGTATTTTTATCCACTTTGTGAATCTTGTATGTGAGAGAGAAAATGTTTAAAAGGCACTGTTTTCAAGTTCACAAAATATGTGCAATGAGAAATATGTGGAGAAAACATTTCTAGCCTGTTTTCTCTAAAATGGTCTCATACTTTCCCTGTACCTCTCTTACATGCAACAGCTGAGGCTTTTAGGAACTTCACAACAGCTAGAAGCAGTTTGGGGATGGGGGGTTTTTTATACTTTCAGACTAATTAACCTTCTTGATTCAAATAAGAAAATAACATTTCTTGGATAATAACTGTCTAACAACTTAGCACTCAAATGATAAGATGTCAGTGTAACAAGAAG
>WEIU01009111.1:116651-151479 GCA_013389925.1 Aegithalos caudatus
GGTAGGACAGTGGAAGATGTGGAAACTTCAGTCTTTCTGTATATAAATACAATTTATATATGTAGTATGTATGCATATGTAGAAACCATAATCCATGTTTGCCTGGCTTGAATCTGTGTGCTGACAGCATGTGTGTAGGTGGGGATACGGAGCACAGGAGCAGGGTGTGATTTTTATTCAAAGGCATGTGAAATTACTTTGGTTTATAAGAAACAGTAGGATCGGTACAGCATGAGTGGAATCTCCTTGGCTGCTGCTGAAATTCCTTGTGTAAATCAAACTGCAAGAGAGTAAGATTAGCTCAGATATTAGGAAGAAATTATTCATTGTGAAGGTGATGAGGCACTGGAACAGATTGTCAGGAGAAGCTGGGGATGCCACATCCATGAAATTGTTCAAGGCTGGATGGGATGGGGCTTTGAGCAACGTGGTNGAATCTTGTATGTGAGAGAGAAAATGTTTAAAAGGCACTGTTTTCAAGTTCACAAAATATGTGCAATGAGAAATATGTGGAGAAAACATTTCTAGCCTGTTTTCTCTAAAATGGTCTCATACTTTCCCTGTACCTCTCTTACATGCAACAGCTGAGGCTTTTAGGAACTTCACAACAGCTAGAAGCAGTTTGGGGATGGGGGGTTTTTTATACTTTCAGACTAATTAACCTTCTTGATTCAAATAAGAAAATAACATTTCTTGGATAATAACTGTCTAACAACTTAGCACTCAAATGATAAGATGTCAGTGTAACAAGAAGTATTTTTTTACTGTCAGTATCTCTCTTGATTCAGTTGAGATGCCATGCATCCTGCTTTAAAACTTTAAATGAACTTCTGGAGAGACATATTTTAAATTTTTCTTCTAAGACCTAAAGTTTGAACTCTTATTGGTAAAAAAAGTAAAGCAAATAAACTTTTAATAGTGCAAGTAGGATTTTCCTGTGCTGGCATTTCATTTTGTTTAGAAAATTCAGAACAAAATAATAGTCTTTTGAAATAAAAGCCAGGAATAAAAGAATAAAAGCTAAACTGAGTAAATGTAGCTTTTATATTTTTGGGCAATTTAAAGACTGAGTGTTTAGAAAGTTCAGAAGGAAGAGAGATGGCTGTTTTTACATGAGTGTTGTAATATTGTAAAAAATACGATCTCTGCCTTTGTTTCTTTTACCTTAGGGAAAGAACATTTGCTTCTTCATTCTCCCCACACCCATGTAGAATTTAGGCTTTGTAGTACTGAATTCTCTTAGGATCCCATTGAAAAGGAGACTGGTGTGAAGATTTATGTATCTCTCTCAATATGTGCCCGTGATAGTGATGCAACTCCCTTGAGAAGATGCAAGTTGGAATGGAGGCTCTGAAAAGTGCCTGAAGAATTACTGGCCAGCATGCCCTTTTAATTTTAACCAAAAGTAAAAATGTGGACTAACGCCACTGTTCCTGCACATCTTGCTAGTGTTTAAATGGTCCAGTGGTTTCCTTTTGCTGTACATGTTCATTTCTAAAAACCTCATGTTCAATTTGAAATGAGATGTGAAAAGCTGGACTGATGAAGAATAAGAGAAAGAAAGGCAGGATTAAAAACAAAATCAGTTAAATTGTTTAACTATGCCAAGGATTAAGAATGGGTAGTTTCTTTCTGGACAGGTCTGCTATGAAAGCCTGTAGCAAGGATGCTATGTGAAAATTGCAAAAATCTTTTTGGAAAAGATGGGCAAATATGTGCTCAAGATTGTCGTTAAGGAAGCTTTTCAAAGAATGCAGCAAAGGGCAGAACTCTGAAGGACCTTGGACATCTATGAAAACTATGTGGAAAATATACCCAACTGTATTCAACGGTCTCATGATATCATCTTGTAAAAATCAAAATTGCTTTGAAAGCTTGATTGCTGGAATGAAAAACCCACATCTTTGAAATAGGGTAGCAATTTAACTGCACAACTATTAAGTCTGGTTAACTAACTCAGAAAAAAAATCTGTTTTCTTTACTACTCCACACATGGCATTTTCTAATCTTAGCTTTTTATATATGCATGTATTTTTGTGTATATGTCTATGTATATAGTATTAAGTGGGGCTTTTTGCTTGAGCACATGCTGGCCTTGGAATGTCTTGAAAAGAGAAAGTGCGGAGCACAGGATTTTTGGGAATGGTAGGACAGTGGAAGATGTGGAAACTTCAGTCTTTCTGTATATAAATACAATTTATATATGTAGTATGTATGCATATGTAGAAACCATAATCCATGTTTGCCTGGCTTGAATCTGTGTGCTGACAGCATGTGTGTAGGTGGGGATACGGAGCACAGGAGCAGGGTGTGATTTTTATTCAAAGGCATGTGAAATTACTTTGGTTTATAAGAAACAGTAGGATCGGTACAGCATGAGTGGAATCTCCTTGGCTGCTGCTGAAATTCCTTGTGTAAATCAAACTGCAAGAGAGTAAGATTAGCTCAGATATTAGGAAGAAATTATTCATTGTGAAGGTGATGAGGCACTGGAACAGATTGTCAGGAGAAGCTGGGGATGCCACATCCATGAAATTGTTCAAGGCTGGATGGGATGGGGCTTTGAGCAACGTGGTCTAGTGAAAGGTCACAGCCTGTGATCATGGGGGAGTGGAACTGGAAGATCTAAAGTCCCTTCCAACCCAAACCATTCAGTGATGTTATGATTCTGTGAAATGCTGAGAAGCACTTGGCCTGATATTGACCCCAGCCTCTCCAGCACTCTTCACATAGAAACCTCATGTTCAAAGGACATGGTCTGTCCTATGTCAGCTTCAGAAAAGACACATGTTATTTGTGTCCTCTACTTAAGGTAGAGTCATTGCCCATATTCTTTATGGTCTTTGTGCTTGTCTGGTATCTTCTCATTCTCTGAAATTACAAGCTCAGGAGTTGCAAATTTTACATATGCAAATTCAATTGCAGCAGCTAGTTTTATTTATGCCATTGGGATTTCCTTGATTATAAAATGGAAACTGCAGTATCATTTTATTTCAGGTATTTCTAGTGGTTTTGGACAGCTCAAGGAAGAGTCATGGTCATTTCCAGTGTTTAAGTTACAGGCAAGTAACAGAGAATCACTTTTACTTCCATAGACTCAAATACAGTATAAATATGGATGCTTTGTCAAAAACAAATGAAAATAATCTGAGTATTCAAAAAAGAATAGTATCTTGCCTGGGTTTCACATTTATGAGTTGCTGTAGCTTAATATTTTACCTTAGATAGTAACACAAATCTAGTTCAGTAATTAACTAGAGTGACACATGCTGCACCAAATTACCTCCACAGGCATATTACATGAAGAACCAAAATATATGACAAGGTAGTGTAATCCTGAAGTGACAAGAGTTCTCATTTGGCTTATATCAGCTGGTATGTCTAGGAAAGGTTGCTGTCTTACTAGGGGTGTGATATATGAAAGCTCTCCCCCATCAGAGCTAATCTGTGAGACTGAAGTTCTTCTATCTTTGTTTCATGACTAAGTTTATGATGGAAAGAAGCTTTCCAGTTCAGAAGAGGTAAAGGAATAAGTAGGATTTAGTAAAGTCCTAGCTAATTTGATTGCTAGGAGATGTTGCTCTTCCTGGAAGATGTATGACAGACCTGGATTTGCCTAAACTTTAAAGAGTATTAATACTTTTTAAGCGTATTAGTTATTATAGAGTAATAATAGAGTAATTATAGAGTAATAATTATAGAGTTATAATAAAATAATAATCATCATAGTAAATAAGTATATGTATTTATTGCATATTTCACATATATGTGACCAAATTCTTTGTTGTAAAAAAATAGGTTTGCTGTACAGGACAACAAAGTTGTTTGTTTTCAAATGAGATGTAATTATTGGCTGATATGGTACTGTTTATTTGTTTGCTTATTTTTATTAAATTTTTATAAGCACATTTATCCCTAAATAGTGTTTTAATTTTAAGTTTTAGACTCAAAATTGCATTTTCTGAGGACCTGTAAAATAATTTTAAAGGATTGTATGTTATAAAATAAGATGATGCTTCCTTTGGGTGGGAAGGAGATTCTCTATGTGCTTAGTAGAGATTCATGTTTTATAGCCTGTTACATAAGACTGCTCTCCATGGAACCTGAAGAAATTAGGGAAAGTAATACATTTTCTGGCTTTTTGTTTAGTTTGTTTGTTTGTTTGTTTGTTTGTTTGTGGTTTATTTTGTATCGCTGGGGAATCTCAGAAACATTGCAAGAATACAGACCTAGTAACAGTCAAGTGAAAAATTCCCCTCATGTGTTACCTCACCTCCAAACCAAAGACTTCAGTCTCTGAATTCCTTAGAATAGATACTTTCTTCCTTTCCTGTTCTCTTATTTGACACTTTAACTAGACAGAGCTGAGTGATTTTTCAACAAGTAGCTAAAAATATGTAGGAGAGTGACAGATATAAAACCAGTATGAATTAAAATGATCAGAAGATTGACATGGATGTGTTTCTTCTAAATTTGGCAAAGGGTAAAGCAGAAAAACTTCTAAGACCTACAATAAAATTGACTTATTTGTGAATTCCAAGAGCAATATTCCTAGTTGCGAAATTGCTTCCTGCTTATTTTCATTCCAGGAGACATATCTGGCTCCTAGACTTCAGAACATTCAATTTTGAAGTATGACGTGTAAGACATCATTCAGGATTTCCTCTCTTAATGTTTTTGGGAACTGTAGCATGCATGTGCCCTATCAAATAACACTTCCTTGGAGTGGCGATTGGTCTCTTCCTTTATTTCTCCTTTTTAAAAAATCATTTTGAGCCTCTACTGATGTGCTGTTTGGCGGGGTATGAAGCCATCTCATTTCATGTGGGCTTTGACTCTAAAGTGGTCCCTGATGCAAGTGGGAATTCTGTTCCCATGTTTCATGCACACACCTTTTTTTTGTCCTCACAGGGCAGGATGCTGGAGAATTTTTTATAACTACTCATTTCTCTACTGAAAGAGGAAGAATTCAGAGCAGAATTTTATTATGGTTACAGAAAGTGTTGTAGCTGAGAGAGTGAAGCTGAGCTCTTATTTCTTTGCATGCGAGGAAGGGTAGAAGAGGCAGTGTGGTGATACTTCAGCTGTGAGGTATAAGGCTTTAATGCCTCATCATTCAAAATAGCTCATAGGGCAAATTGCAACTTAAATTTGGTGGTGGAAGAGACACATACTCGCTGAAGGGCTTATTTCTTGCTATACTATACACAGTATGCCTAGGCTATATCAGTTTTGGTCTATTATTGTTTAGTATATGAATTTTCATTATTGGCAGTTCTCTAGGTGGTGGTATCTGAGGTTTTTAAGAACAGGTCTAATAAGCACAACCATGTTGGTTGGAGTTGGTAAAAGGAGCTTTGAGTGTGGATAGAAAGCTGCTGCTGAGAAATTATATATTAATTAGTAAATGATAAGAGCCTTTTTTTGTATATCAGACTTCCAGAAACAACACTAGAAACCAGGTCTGGATTTCATTTGTCAAAGTTACTGGACACATATTGTATAATTGAAAACCTTATCCTATTGACTTCCAGGCTAGTTGGAGGCACTTAGAGGAGGATGCCTTTTTTGCCTTCCTCCATGCCCCTGTCTCCTCCACAAGTTAGACTGGAGCAGTACAATTTAGGGTGTGCCATATGGAATGCCATATGAGGGGGGAAGCAAGGATCAAGAGTCTTCTGTCATGGATAGCTAATGAGTATTTTCAGAATTAAGGCTGACCTGAAAGCTTTGACTTGATGATGTAGTTACTTGCAGGTTATATCAATGGCCTCAGTAACTGCAGCAAGAAAACAAGAACAAGGGATGAAATCTGCCTTTCCCCACAGAAAAGGCTGAGGGCTCTGAGGGTTCTTGTTCCAACAGATTGGTAAAGTTGAAGATGATATGAACCTGTGAAGTACTAAAATATGGCATTACTAAATGTTTGTTGGTTTAAAGTTACTTTAATGTGTTTTTATGTGAATTGTCTTTGTTTCTTCATTCTGAATTTACAAAACAATTTAAATGTTCTAAATTATTTCAGACAAATTTCAATTTTTCCATATTCTGCATTTTTATTTTTATGTGGTTGAAGAAGCACATAGATGCCTTCAGAAAGGAAAGTGCCCTTCTCGAGCTTTTTATCAATAAAGGAGATGCAAAATTACATTGCAGTCTTCGCATTCTAAGATACAAAGTTATGCTTCCAAATACATTAATTCAGTTTTTGTTTAACAGAATTTGGGTGTAGGGAGTATCAGAGGAGTATATGGAGTATAAAATACTGAGAGGAGGAAATTTTTCAGTGCACTCACATGAAACAGCTTTTTTCATTTTCTTTACAAAATCTGTCTTTTTTGCTTGGACACTTGGTCTTAACTAATCTCTAACAGAAGGTATAGTATCTGATTCACAATAAATGTTCTAAAATATACTGTTTGCAACCCCTATGTAAGTTCTTAGTGTTGAAGGTGATGCCTTGTCTCTGAAGGTATATGTACAGTACTGTTAGTTTTACACAGGCAGCATAAATAATATCTTACAGACAGCCTGGGTATTGATAACAATGTGCAGAACCAAGATTGTTCTGCAAAGCAATCCCAAAAATGAGGCTATCAATTGCTATCTTAGCGGGTAGGTGAGGCAGCTATAACTGAAAGCTAGTTTGAATTGTCAGCATAAACTCTGTCTAGCTTGTGCATACACTGAAATTACTAAATTCTCCAATAAAAATTGTCACAGGTTGTCAAGAAAATCTGTTTGCTGATGTGAAAGAAATATACCTGTCTGTGAGACTTCCAGAGGACAGTATTTGAATGCATGACAGCATTTATAGAGTACATTATTTCTAGCTTGGATTGGTTCTGATTCTGCAAGTTTTATCCACCTTACTGTCCAGTGTCATCTGCAGCAGAAGACAGATTGTCCTATGGGAGCTGATACGTGTGTAGGTGCATCTGTATCACAGAAATAGGCTTAATCTCTTAAAGTCTGTTAAAGGTGTGATGGATGGATAGTAGTTACAGAGAAGGAAAAGTGGCAATGAAAAAGGTTTGAACACCCCTTATCTTTCATTTACACTGTCTAGTACAGAGCTCAGCCTGTGTCATGTCACAGGATGGCTGTCCCAGCAGCTGTGCAGCTCCAGCATATATTGGTCCAGTTTGGCTTGTGGAAACAGTCATGATTTAGTATGTGATAGCTTTTGTTCAGGTTTTGTTCCTGTTTCAGCCTTACCCATGAAGCAAAATGCTGCTTTTCTGATAGTTACAAACACTAATTTTGGACACAGGTTGTAATTTTGCTTTCCACTACTTGGAGAGAAGTGGGTGTTTTTACATGATCTCTTTCATATGTTTTTGGTATTTGTTCTACAGTCATATATGCAGAGCTGTGTTCCTTTGTATTGTATTTATTGTGTTGCCACAAGTTGCTTCAGGCCCAGAGATATTTACCTACTCTCCACAGTCCCCTTATCTGCTAATTGAAAAAATCCTTGGAAATTTCTTGAGGTACTATTATCCTAATTCATTCTAACAGGTAGTAAGCCACACTATTTCATACTTCTGGTTCATGTACAGAACTTTAACTAGAGAGTAGAGGGTGAACTCATCCTGTAGTTGTATAAATAGTATTTAGAGAAGCAGGATAAGAGGTTGACCTGGAGTATTTTTCTGGGGGTTTATTTTCATTGGCTGAATGTGCCTTCCTAAATGCTTTTTCTTAGGAGTTTTTTATCTTTGGTTGGGTTTTTGGTGTTTTCTAGATTAGTTGACAGAGTTTGGTTATCAGCCGTGTCTGCTTCGATTTATGTTGACTAAATACCTGCTTTATGTCTCCATTGGGAGTAAGGATACCATCTTTACAAATGACTTGTGAGTAGCCTTCCAAATTGTAGTTGCATTGTTCAGCCATGTGTGATTTTGGGATCATCTGGTGAGAAAGCACCTGTAATGCATATGAAATCTTGTTGCCCAGCTTCCACAAAAACCCTCTTGGGTTCATACTATATACCTCTCATTTTAGCCACAGGTTAAATGTAGACATGCAGGTAGTATATTACTACTAAAATTTTTTTCTAAACATAGAAAGACTGAACACTGTAAATTGAATTTAAAAAGAAATTTAAAAGCCCCACAACCTAAGCTAGCAGTTTTAGTTGGTTTCCTGTTACATGCTTGAGAACATTTTCTATACAGCGAGGGAATGTCATCTCATTTGAAAAGTAGACATCACGACACTTACAGATTTGTCATATAGCACATTGGAAATTATCCATGAGAGTTGTAGTGTGCTAATTTTTACTGCTGCCCATATCTCTCCATACATTAAAAAAGATGAACTAGACTTGAGATGAAAAAAAGTGTTTCCATACTTTTTCAGATGCATAATTGACTTCATATTATTAAACTGGAAATCCTGTGGGATGATAGAGCTTATCTTGAATAACAGCTCCTTGGTGGCCATCTGGGCTTTTAGATGATAAAACAATGTACTCATTTTTCTTAACACTGTGATATTCTAGAGTACAGTGCAAGATCTGTATTAAAATCAACTTCCCTAGGGGGAGCTTCCCCATCATCTGTTTTTTTTACACCCTCCTACCATAGTATTTTTGTGTGCTCTGCTTACAGACTTCACTTCCATAAAATCCAAAAGGGAGACAGGGAGACAGCTTGTGTAGATTCTGTGCATTTCTTACCTTATATAGGTTAAAGTAGTTTATAAACTTCCAAAAGATCAGTTATTTTTATCACACTGTGCAACCTGGAAAGTGGTTTTTAGATTGATATTGCTTATGAAGCTTGTTAGCTATGTGGCCTCCTCTCTTTTTATTACAAGATATTGCTAGAAAATCCTTTTTAAAGTTGCTTCAGTTTTTCTAATATGTCATTTATTTCTTGGCTGCCTATCTTGATTTCATCATTCAATAGCAATGAAAAACATATTCTTTAGGCCAAACATTCCTGAGGATATTTTTATCTCTAAAATTGTATCTGTTCTTTCATTACATTTAGCCAGGTAAAATCAGAGTAGAATAATGGCGTAACATACTTTGTTCAAAGTCCAAAACACTCCTTGTCCTAGGGAGTTCTGCTGCAGCCAGAAATGCCACTGCCACTAAAGAAAAAAGTCTGGTCAGGAAATGCTGGATGTTGCAAGTTGTTGAAGCCTAGATTTGTTAAATGCTGTTAAAAATGAAGAAAAAAATGAAAGAAATTAGTGCTTCAAAGCATTTTCATTGTGTCCGTTTTTCCAGAATCATGTTGTCGTTTCTTTCAGTTCAGGGAAACAGAGGTAGTTGAACTAGATACACAGTTCTTATACAAAGGCAGATGCTCCTGAACTTTTGCTGCTGAGTGAAGGAATGATATTACTGATTGAAAAGAATATTATGAAGCAATAAATGAGATGAGCCTGTCCTTGCAGGCCGATAGTCCATGTGAAACAAGGTTGCATCATCAGCTACCTTAAGGTGGCTAAATGCCTCCTTAACTTAAGGGATAACTGTTCTTCAAAGGAGAGTCCTCAGTAGAGGTGTGTCAGCTGGTTTTCTGCTCTAAAGTCACCATGCTTTTTGATTTATTAATACTACTGTTAAGCATGCAAGGGACATATATATTTTTTCCTCTCCTCTCAAATTCCTGTTGACTTCAAACAAAGATTTTAAATGAGGTCTCTACACTTGTAGCATTCCAGAATAGAAAGCAATGAAATTTCAGAATTTTATTCTAAGTTAGCTCAAAGGACTCTTGAGTCCTCTATCCCCTCTGACAGAGGCCAGCACCCAGGGAACAGGAGATAACGAGCCTACTGTTATGCAGAATGTTTTTGTATTTTGTGTTCAAGGAGTTTTTCAACTTGTATGCACCTTCTTTGAAGATCTCTTGGGAAACTTCCACTTGATATTTTAATTAGATGTCTATGAGTTCTTATACTGAATACAGCTTTAAAAAATAGATCTGTATTCCTCTTCTCCATGGCAATCATAATTGTGTAGATCTCTACCACACATCCTTTAACTCATTTCTTTTATAGGTTGAAGCATTCTCTGTATATTTAGAAGTCTATATTATGAAAGCTGCTGCTTAACTTTTAGTGGTCTCTTACAGCCTTGTCTATTTTCAGTAAGGTTCACTTAATTGTTTTTGCAAGAGGGAGATTAGAACCAGGCATTCAAAGTACAGGTGTGTACCACAGCTATGCAAGTAAAGATAATGACAATGGTGCCTTTGTCTTACATTGTTTTCTTAATCACATGTTGATTTCACAGATGTTTCACAGTACAAAGCTGATACTTTCTTAGAACCATTATAGTCCAAGTTTATTTCATTTTTTAAAAAATAATGCACTCCTTGGCTTCTCCACAAACTTCCAGTGGCTCATGTGGTTGCATGTGCTCATTAATTCAGTTTTTAAAAATAGTTTCTAAAATTTTGGCCAGGTTTTTACAGGCCTGTGGTTCCCCAAATATTCCTCTCAACATTCTTCTTTTTTAATTAGCACTCCTCTATCTCCCCCCCATTACTTAATATATGTATAATTTTAAGCAGGAGGTTGCACAGTCTATCTAGAGGTTCTCTTATTTAATTCTTGCATTTCTTTCATTGTGTATGCTATCATAGAATAGTTTGAGTTGAAAGGGACCTTTAAAGGCCATCTAGTCCACCTCCCCTGTGGTGAGCAGGGATCTTCAACTAGAGCAGGTTGCTCAGAGTCTCATTCAACCTGACCTTGAATGTTTCCAGGGATGGGGGCATCTAGCTGGGCAGCCTGTTCCAGCCTATTCTCATCATAAAAAATGTCATCCTTTGATCTTGTCTCAGACTACCTTCCTTCAGTTTGAAACAATTCCCATTGTTCTATAGCTATAGACACTGCTAAAAGCTTTGTTCCCAGCTTTCTAAGACACTCCCTTTGAGTACTGAAAGACCACAATAAGAGGTCCTCAACTCCAGCTCTCAGCCTTTCCTCATAGGAGAAGTGATCCAGTCCTCTAATCATGTCACTGGCCACTGCTGGAGCCCTTGAAGGACTCACTCCAATAGTTTACAGAATACCACTCCATATAATAGAAATTTGTGACAGATTAAGGTTTGAAGATTGATGGTGATAATACCAGGCTGCAAAGTCTTATTCAAAGCAGTATGCAGATAAGCTCTAATTCTTAACAAAAACTATCTCAAGATAATCAATCAGTGCACATAAACTACTTATCCAGTAGACATTCCTATGGAAAAGAGGACAGGTTCAGCCCAGAAGTTGGGTTGGAGTCTTCCCTAACTTCTCCCCATTATCAAATTACTTTTCTGTTATTCACATTTTAGGTGGAACTTGAGTGATTCTAGTCATATGTAACTTTATCACTGATCTGTGTAATTTCTAAGGCATAAGTCAATGAAATATAGAACACATGCTCTGTGAAGGGTGGTGGTACTTTGGAGGCAGATAGCTTTGGGACAGGGTATTTCATCTGGGGTCAGGCCACGGTTGCTATTTCAACAGCAATACATCTTTTTTTCTCCCGTGCTTGACAGCTGCTGTGAGAATTATCAGCTACAAGGTACCACCAAGTTCCCTCCATTGCAAGGATTTCCACAGAACCTGGCCATGGTGTCTCCACTCCACCCTTCATTTCATTCTCTGTGTGTGGGAAGTCAGGCATGTCACTGCATCCCATCCAGGGAGCAGAAACTGCATTTCACCCTATAATGTCTGCATTGTTACAACCTCTGTTAGAATGTGGATATAACATCCCATTTTTTTTCTAATTTACTCCAAGTCATTTTCCCATACCATGATACTTTAGTTTCCTCATTTAAGCACAATCCAAATTTTTCTGAGAATTTTTTTCCTAATCTCCAATTATGCCCTTTTTGCTGCTCTTTAGCCATGGTAATTTCTTTTTAGGGTTTATTCATTTTTCTCAAATTTTAGTATAGTGTATTAAACAGTGCTAAATCTTGACCAATGGTAGAGAGACCAGTTAGTTGCTCTTCCTAACTTACTTTTAGCAAGCTGCTTCATTCTAATGTGATTTCTCTCCTTGAAATCAAAGACAACTGTAGTGCTTTTTTTTGAGTTTTGCTCCAACAAAGATGTTTTATCTGCATATTCTTTATGATTTCTTGGAGGTGGTTTATTGACTGCAATGTTGGGAACTAGACCTTTGGAGGTGTGAGGACCAAGACAGGCATTACATTCCTTGCATGGATTAGCAAAGATTAGAGCCCTTCCATGCAATAACTGTGCCAATGTCTAAAAATAATTAGTAACAGTGGATTTATTTGGGGTAAATATTCACCACACAAAATATCCATTGACATCAGAAATATTGATTTTTTTTTTATTATTTTTAAGATTAGACATTTTTAAAGTTAATGTACCCATTGAGTTAATTAAATAGAACTGTAAAGTGGACATCTGGTGTAGTGAGACTTTCTGGTAAAAGTTAATGGGCATATGAAAGAAAAGATGATTGGAAAGTCACCATAGATTTACTTAGGGTGAATTATGCCCAAGCAGCCCAGTTGGCTTCTCTGATAAACTGACTAGATTTCAGGATGAGAGAATAGCAGGTCATGTAATTGACTTGAGCAAGGCTTTACTCCCACAGTATTCTTTTGTCCACATTAGACCATTATGGTTTTGATGGGACAAGAGCTCAGTGTGTAGAAAGGTGGGTTTATGATCACACTCTGAGGCTGATTGAAGGACATCCTATACTTGAAGTCCAGGAGCAGGTAGAATATCCTGGGACCTGTCCTGCTTAATTTCTTTATCAATAACCTGCTAGAAATAATGGAGGACGCTGTATTCAAATTTGTAGATGACACCAGGTTAGGGTGACCCGTTGATACCGTTGAGGGCAAGGCCACCATCCAGAGAGACCTAGAGAGGCTGTGAAAATGGGTCAGCAGAGGAACCTTGGGAAATTTCAGGTGGACAAATTCCAAGTCCTGCATCTGACAAGGAATAAGGGCATGCAGTGACTCAGGCTGGTGCCTGAGTGGTTGGGAGCAGCTCTGCAGCAAATGACATGGGACCTTAGCAGGCACAAGCTGAGCAGGAGCCAGCACTGTGTCCTGACTTCAGGGACAGCCAGCTGTACCCTGGGCTGTGTCAACAGGGACACAGCCAGGACAGCAGGGGAAGCAATGATCTGTCTCTGGCCAGTCCTTGTTTGGTCGCATGTAAATTACTGTGCACACTCCCCCACCTGATACAGCAGAGACATCAACAAACCAAAGCAGCATCGGTGAAGGGAACCCCGAGGATGAGGATGGAGCTTAATGTAAGTCTCATGAGGAGAGTCTGAGAGAATGGATCTTATGGAGAAGATTTTGGTGATGTCTTTTCTGGTGCCTAGGAGGATGTTACCGAGAAGCACTTTCACACTGTTGTGTGGTAGAAGAACAGGAGGAAAGCAAAGGCTGAAAGAGGAGAGGTGTGGACCATATAGAAAACCCTTATTACCACATGGAGACTCCAACTAGGAAGAGGTTGCTCTCAGAGGTGCTGTGGTTTCTATCCTTGAGATTTTCAAGACATGAAAGTTTAAACCCTGGGCAATCTAGTCTGAAGCTTACCCTGCTCTGAACAGAAGGTAGGAAGATGTGATCTTTGATTGTCACTTCCAATCTAAACTTTCTGAGTTTGCTTAAAAACTCATCCAAGGATGACCATTCATTCTTGCCAGGTGTTTGACTGGACCTTCAGAAAAAAATTACAAGTTTGTCTCTCTCTCTCTGTGTATGCATACACATACATATATACATGAAGAATTTGAGATTAATTAATTTTTTTTAGAGTTTAGGAGTGAAAGTGGTGTGGATGATGTGAAATAGACCAGTTTGTTGTGAGTATTGCAATCTGTTGCTAAAGAGTGGTTACTAACTTACTGTTCCATGACCAAAGGTGCCTTTGCTGTATTCTTACCTGGAGTACTCAAAGGCAGGGTAGATTTTTGTAAAAACAAGAACAAGATGGAAAGCTTGGGAGTAAAACAGTATCAAGCAGTGGTACCAAGAGCTCACTTTGAACATCAGTAGTTGTCCTCTGGTCCCTACAGAGTTACTGGTTCTATCATTATTCTTTGTGAAAGCACTCTGTTCCTCACTGGATCATCATTTTTCAGTACTCTTAAAATACTATGTGAATTGCCTATTTATATCCATTAGGTTCGTGGTTTTTTTTGTTTTTTTTTTTAATTAGCTGGAGGTTAAACCAGTTTAAATTTCAGGTGACTTTGAATGTACCTTGCTGCAATCTGAACCCAACTTGTTAGGAAGGCTGGCACAGGAAGACAAGTAGTCCCTGAAGTACATTCGAATTTGATACTTTACAATGCTTCCCCTGGAAGAAAATGTTGCCCAAAGCTACTGAGGTTTTGATGGGATTTGTTATGATTTACTAGGTTTAAAACTCAGTTCAGGTATATAGAATTCCTAATACACCTGCTAAGAAATCAAGTAAGCCTAACACAAGTGCTGGAGTATATGAATGGCACTTTTTTGTTCTGCTTGCCTTAAGGGTGTTGAGCACTTTTTCCCTAATTTGTCTGTTTCATTTAGGCTGGGCTGCTTGTGTTTCTCGCAAGGAATCAGACTTGAATACGTTTAAAAATATTGCTCGAACACAGCACTGGAAATTCAATTTCAGATATTACAACTATAACTTGGACTTAAATGAAACAAGCTTTTGCTTCCTGACACATTTCAGAATTAAAAGTATGATTTAAATTTTGTACACTTTCACAATGACAGATGAAATAAAACCTTCCATTGTTAAACTAGACAAAAAATTATTAACCAAACAACTACAGTCCTCTTACAGTTATGACAGTGAATGAGCTCCACATAATCTTGTTTCAGGACACCATTTGGACCTAGGGTGTATGTGCTCATTCTCTTTTTTGCATGTAACTGATGCTCGATGCCCATGCTGCATTAAAGAGGTGTAGGTAGTAGCTCACTTTGAGGACAAAAAAGAGCGTATTTACAGCATCCATCTATGTGTGTATTTCCTGTTAACATCCTTTTATCTTGGGGAAAAGAGCATAAATCCTGGGATTATAACAGCAATATATGAAGCAGTTGTTAGACATTCAGTTTTGTAAAAGCTAAGAAAAGACTCAAGCTCTTAAAATGGTGCTTTTCAGCACTTTTCTCCTGGTGACCACCTAAAAATGCCTCTTGTAGGTAACAAAAGATCCATTTTTTTTTTTCCTCTACAAGAGTAATTAGCTTTAGATATTCTTTTGTAAAGAGAAGCAGAAAATAATGGGAGCTTAAATAGTTTATCCTAACTAACCAGAAATTTTCCATTAAAATGGGGGATCAGGAGGGTGGGGAGCAGTGATATACGAATGAGGAGACAGGGAGAGCGGTGCCCTTCTGCCACCCTTATCCATGGCAACAGACTGTCTCAGTGACCTGAGGCTCCAGTTCCTTGGCCCTTTGAGAGGCTGATCAAGACTAGATACTAATGCACAAGGAGGCAATATTAAGGCAAGACCACAGAGAAATGTTGCCTTACCCCCTACCGTAAATTTTACTTGACCTGCTATTTTGTCCATTCTTTTCCTAGTTCAGGCAGTAGCTGAAGGAAACAACCCTTTTCCATACATTTCCATACCTTTTCCATTCCTTCTGGAGGAATAAAGGGAGCAAGGAAAAACCTCCTGTTGGCAAAGAAAGTGTTGAACTAGAAGCAGGGAGTCAATAGTTACTTTTATAGAGAGGTTAAGGAGGCTACACACTATAAATTGGGAAGGTGTGACAGGAGATTTCAAAACTGATATATTTAGGAGCAGTTTAGTTATCTGTAAAATTTGTTTACAGTTGCCATCTGAACCATCTGTTGCCTTTCCTTACGTTGTAGTCAGTTGGGGTAGATGATATTCTGTAATAGATGAAGGGTTTTTTAAAAGTATGTTTTATGTCTGTACATATACATTTATAGAGTACATCTTCTAATGAGGCATAGATCCCATTGGTGCTATTTGGGGATGCCACTGTAGTAACAATGATATATTGCATGCTGTTAATGCTGTGTTTGCAAAGCATTTCCAATTAAAGTTGTTATGCAAATGAAAGTTACCTCCTTTCTCCATCTGGTTGTTTGCATACAGGCTTTGGCATGCTTTTCAGTGAAATACTTTTTGGTGTTATATTTCTAAAAGTTTATCTTTAATGTTGGCAGGGATAGGGGTGGACTTCCCTCATACAGAGTCATAGTGTCCCATGACAGGAATTGCCACCTTGGACTTGTTGGAAGTACAAGCATTTGAGCTGCTGGGGAATTGGCCACAGCACTGTTACATTCTACCCTCTCTTGCTGGTGAGGGCATGGAGGATACAGCACAGTGTAAGGAATCACAGCTGCTTTCCAAGGGGTCAAGTAGTATTAGGAGCCTAGAATAGGTGTTCAGTTCCAGACACAATATTGCACTGTTCTCCAGGGTAATGGACAGGGAAACATACAAGAGATGACTAGATCTGGTTTCTGAACAACCTACTGAGTCCTAGATTTGGTTCCTCCAGTTCAATTTTGGAAGACCAGAGACAGCTTTTTCCCCTGCATCTTGGTGAGAATGTCACCATGCAGGCTTGCCACTTAGACACTTGTCACTGGGAACTACAGGATGACCAAAAGAGGTGGGGATCAGCAATCATTTTTGAAAATGAAAAGTCGATTCCACTCTGTGCTGGCGTTAACATCAGTTGAAAAAGCAAAATCTCTATTAGGACTCCACAGAATTAAGAGTAACTGAGATTTAATGTGCCATTTACAGATGTCTTTATTTCACTGCAGTTTTTGTCAGGATTTGTCAGTCTCCTATGTAGTCATGACCAATCTATTTGAAAGCCCATCCCAAGTATGTATCTAATAGTGTGTATGGTAGTTATTATGCAACATAGTATACACTTCAGAGAATTTGCACCTTCTAGTTTAACAAAGTATTAGGAGTTTAACATCTACCAAAGAATGTCTGGATATGTGGATCAATATATGGATCACAGTTTTCCTTTAAGAGAAAGAGCATGACTATGAATCAAATAATGCTGAATTAGAGGTTAGGTGGTCCCCTCTGAAAAAAATAGCAAACAAATAATTTCTGCCAGCATTGATAACTATTTACTGTAGCATTTGGTCTTGTAGAAGATAACCCAATTTTTGTTGTCCAGCCTAATTGACTCTTGTGTGTTTGATGCAAGACAAATCTCACCAGCTGTGGTCAGCACTTCAAGCAAAGATACAATAAACCTTTCTGCTGTTTCAGCTAGAGGTGTATTACCACCCTCTAGGATCACAACATGTAGCTTTCCTTAGAAATGAGGCTTTTAATTCAATGCAAGCTTAATCTGATTGTGGGACCAAATCATAGCAATTTTCAAAATCTGGTGTATGCTCTGGACTCAGTTTAAAAATACATTTCTTTGCTCATAGAGAACTTGAGATTTTTCCCCCTCTACCATGGACTGTGGTGGATAATGATCACCTGTTAAAAATCTTGTATGTATAAAAACTCCACAAAATTAATTCAATGTGTGAATCCTAAAGGCATGTGAAAGGAAAGGGATCAAGTTGAGCACTCCAGTTTTTTGCATATTAAAAGAGTAAACAGATGCATAAATACCACAGGGTGTGATGACTCTGCTCCTCTTAATAAAAGTACTGCAAGAAGTTGTATATATTTTTGTATGTGTATACATGTATGCATATATTAGCATATAGTTGAATACATCTATTTTAATATACATACAGTCATGTATTTATATACTCATCCATAATTACGTGTAGGATACGTGTTTTTCCTAGAGAAACCAGTGCTGTGAAGTTAGTATTCACATTTGGCAAAGAACTCAAGGAGTGGGTACTGCTATCCTTCTGTTGATGTTTGCTTTACCATCTACAGTTGTTTATTCTGAAATACTAATTGTTTTTAGGAATTAAAGGAATGATGAGAGGCAAATTTCTTTAAAGTAAACTTTTTGCAACTGAATACAGTGCTGCTGAAAGAGACCTGGGGTGCTGTTCGATGGCAAGTTGAACTTGAGTCAGCAGTGCCCTGGCAGCCAGGAGGGTCAGACATGTCCTGGCGTGCGTCAGGCACAGCATCACAGCTGGGAAAGGGAGGGGATTGTCCTGTTCTGCTCTGAGCTGGGGCGGCCTCATCTTGAGTGCTGGGGGCAGTTTTGGGTGCCACAATATAAAAAAGACATTAAACTATTAGAGAGTGTCCAAAGGAGGGTCACAAGGATGGTGAAGGGTGAAGGGTGTCAAGGGGAAGCTGCATGAGGAGCAGCTGAGGTCACTTGTTCTGTTCAGCCTGGAGGAGCCTGAGGGGACACCTCACTGCAGTTACAGCTTCCTCATGAGGGGAAGAGGAGGGGCAGGCACTGTTCTCTTCACTCTCATGACCAGTGACAGGGCTTGAGGAAATAACATGAATTTGAGTCAGGGCATGTTTAGGTTGGATATAAGGAGAAAGTTTTTCACCCAAGCCTGCCAGAGTTCAAGAAGCATTTGGACAATGCTCTCATGCACATGGTGTGATTCCTGGGATGTCCTGCATAGTGCCAGGAGTTGGCTTCAATGATCCTTGAAGGCCTTTTCCAACTCAGCATATTCCATGATTCTGTAAATCTACAGGACTGCAAATCCTTGGTAATCCTTGATAATCCTTGACAATTTATCTCTAGGGAGCAAACTAGGGAAAACATGTAAGGCACATAGTAATAAGTAGTCGTTTCTGTGGCTAGCTGACAGCCCCAGACCTGTTTGTCAGATGGTGGCATTTTATAATTCACATCCTATTCCTTCATCATCCATAAATGATGAAATTGGTCACAGTTTTGACATAAAAATTTGTACACTGTTTAGAAAACTATATTGAGTTCTTTCTTATTGCAACAGTGTGGGACAGAGGAAAGAGTGAAAAAAAGTTAAAATTAAGTTGAAGGATACTATTGTAATATTTCATCGTAGTTTACATGTTCAGAGCAGTTGGGTAACTTCTGTTACTATATAAACATCTAACATAAAGCTGCTCAGTATTTAGTAGTTTAGTAGTTTAGCTGCTCAGAGATTTAGTAGTTAAATGGTAAATATCATAAAAAGAATTAATGGTTCACCATTTAAAAAGTAATTTTAAGGACAAACACTACTAAATTTGAATTTTAAATTGGAGTATTGTGTATATCTCTCTCTACAACCCATGTTTTAGCCTCAGGATCTGAAAACCTGTAGCTATGTCATGTGAAACCTCTGAATAACCTTCTGGTTGCATGAAAAAAAAAGATAAATAGTAATCAGTTTGCATTGTTTATTTGAGTTAATATTTAATGTGCATTATGGGTTCCTATAATAAACTGCTTACAACAATTCATTATGGAAAGATAATTGGTTTATAATTTTATTGTGTCCTGTAAATTGTGTTCTGGTTTATGCTGGCACTAATCAAAAAAAAATCATCATAGGAATTTTGCCCTAATCTGAAACAAAATTTTCATGTTGGTATTTTTTTTCCCTCAAACATCATAAACACAGTTTGTTTTATGAATACTTCAGAATTTAGATATTCTTAATGAAAGACTTAATCATCTTATACTTCTTGTTTCCCTTCCTATTTCTGTGAGAATAAGGCCAGTATTAATCACTGCTGAAATGTTTTTAGGAGGCCAGAGAATCCTTAATAGAGGCATACTTGTTACGGCACAAAGATTTTTAAACTGCTTTATGTTTTCATTTGCCCCTCTAATCCCTTTGAACAGGTCACTTAAGAGGTATGATTAGTTGCAATTACACAGCTTCTGAGTAGCTTTATGGTTTAAGTTGGTTAGATTGTTAAAATAATTTTTAATATGAAGAAACAATTTGTGTTGTTTGGCCTGTAGCTTAACTATAAAAGAGAAGTTCAAATTAAGTCTTTTCCTGTTCAGTTATCATATAAGGACATGATAAACATACTTTTTAAGGTATAATATTTGAGATGGGAAGTATTTCATATTCCTTTTTCATGTGAATAGTTCTTTCTTACACAACTAGTCATTATCAAGTTCAAGAGATTTGCTTCTGCTAAGGCTCATTAATAATGATTTTGGAATTGGTACAGATATTTCTCTGAAATTAAGGGTAAATGAAATACATGCGATGAGTTTTATTTCTATACCAGTGCTGGCCAAGAAATTAGAAGCATACATATGGTTACATTGTGATATGGTTGCACAGACCATCTACAGTAAGAAAATCTTCCCTTATCTTGCACAAAAAAACCCCAAACATTGTTTTGTATCTGTCTTACTGAGCAGGAAAAATGGCATTATTCCCACTGTGTTTACATCTATAAAGGTGAAGAGCTGAATTTCCTACTTGCATGTTGCTGTAGAAATGATGCTCCATCATAGAAAGAAGTAAATGTTTTCTATCTCATGAAGTAAACATTATTAAATTCTTGACTCATTAAGGTGGAAACAACTTAGTACTGTTTTGAAAAATCTGCAGTGTATGAGCACAAAGACTGTTTGTAAATCCAGTGTTAATTGTAACTAACTGGGAAAACATTATATAAGCCAAATAGAAGATGGCTATGCCACTGGTGGTGATTTTTTATTGTTGTGGTTTGGTTTGGTTTGGTTTGGTTTGGTTTGGTTTGGTTTGGTTTGGTTTGGTTTGGTTTGGTTTGGTTTGGTTTGGTTTGGTTTGGTTTGGTTTGGTTTGTGGGGGCAGTGGGTTGTTTTTTCTTTGTTTTTAGTTGCCAGATTAGTGCTTTCCTGAAAAGAGCTAGTTAGAATTGTAGAAACTCTCACCCTGGAACCTCTTGGGAAGTTGTGATCCAGTGGCCTTCTCACTACAAATTTTAGACCAAATTGCTGAAAGCATTGTCTAGGTGTGCCTCGAGAATCTCCAAAGACAGAGATTATGCTGCCTCCCTAGGCAATGTTTTATAGTGCTTAGTTCTCCTCATTTTAAACATTCTTTATGCCAAGTCAGAGCCTCCCTCATTTTAATTTCTGACCATGGTGTTTTATGCTTCAGCCACGGATTTCAGTAAAGAGCTTAGGTCAGCCTTCAGTACAACCTCCTCTTACATAAAAGAAGGTTGCTGTTAGGTCCTGCTCCCCAGACAGTATTTCCTACCCTATACCGTTGCAGGTGTTTATTCCTAGAAGCAGAAGTTTTCATTTGTCTATTTTGTATGTTGTGAGGTTCCTGCTGATCTGTTCCTCCAGTCTGACCTCAAGTTTGTCCATGCAGCTCTCAAAAGGACAAAGTTGCCCCCTGCTAGGATAAGAGGCAGCAGACACGAGTTGGAGCAGAGGAATTTTTGATTAAGTGTAAAAATTTTTTGTTTCTGATCCTTATGCATAGAAGTAGCTTTCAAGACAACTTTCTCCATGATTTTTCCAGGTGCCAGAGAAAGACTCACTGTCCTATCACTTTGCCATTTTTTTAATATCAGTGTAGTTGTGGGTTTTTTTCTGTGTTATTGAGGACCTTAGCCAGTCTGCATGCTGTGCCAAATGGCAGAATTTCAGTGTCACCAGCAGGCTCTCGGCACCATCCTATGCATCAGATTTGTCAAGTCTTTCGCCATTTGCAGGCTGTTAGCTTCCAGTGTCTCTCCTCCTTGAACTCTTCAGACATAAAACCCTGGGAGACTTGGTTGGCAAAGACTAATAAAGAAAGTAACAGGTACCTTGATCTTGTCCATGACTTTTGATTACTGATTTAGTAATCAACTGGTTTCATTGTTCCTCTTCTATAGTTAATGTAGCAATAGAAACTGTTTTCATTGTCTTTGACATTCCTTGCACATCTCAATTCAAGTTCATTTTTAGCTTTCTTAACAGCACTCATGCATGTTCAGGCAGTATTTCTGCTTTCCTCTTTCCACATCTTATCCTCACTTCCATCTCATGTACCTGTCCTTGCTACACTGGAGCTCAGTGGTGAGTTCTTCAGAATTTTTACTTGGTACACTAACATAAGTAATCTTGGCTTATGGTCTCTTCAGTATTAAAACTTGAGGATTTTTTTTTCTGATTAATGCAACCTTTGTCTTGTGACAAAAGCTGAGGATAAAATGCTAAAAATAGATGAGTTAATTAGCCTTAATTTTCTTATTTGAATTAGTTTTGCAAATAGATCTGTATTTAGAACATATGTCTGGAATTTTCTGAGAAGCTTCAGCTAGGTTTGCAGTGATAACTGAAACTCATCCATACTTTGTGTAAAGTTCATGCAAGTAACATTCATTTACTGTAAAATTGAAGACTTTCAATGTAGTCTTTAATCCTGAGAAAAATTAGAAAAATATGGCCTATCTGGAAGAAATTAGATAGAGGAGATGTGGCCTTCATGTGTCTGTGTAACAGTTGATACTGCCTGTCATGAATTCACAGCAGCTGAATTAAAAGCTGGATCTCATAAGGAAAAATAACCTAAATGCTGTTTAGAGGATAAGACAGCAATGTACGGATAGACAGCAAAGCATATGGTGCCAGGAGTTTGATGCTGGGAACAGTCCCACTCTCTATCTTCACTATTAATTTGGAAAGAATGCAAACATATGTTATGTTTTATTTTATAGTTCTCTTTGCATAAATGGAACCTTATGAATTGAAGAATCTTGTACTTTACCAGTCAGGACAGAGTACACAGTATGATTTGGCACAATTATTTTTTATTGGGAAAAAAATGCAGAATAGTATTTGACTTGGAAATGACAAACTAATGTAATTAAGGGGAAATGAGGCCAATTTATTTATTTAAGGACAGAGACACTCATGTAGGAAATAATGGAACTACAAGAGACCCTTTGCATTCCTTCTCCCTGGCAGCAGGGTGGGAGTTCAGAGAGCTGTATTCCAAAGGCCTCCACTCATGGATGAGGGTAGGAGGAGCACCTTTCTTGCAAAGATATGTTGCTGTTTGGCAGAGAGGGGAAAACAGGTCAAACTGGGATTTAAGGAAAACTGCTAGAATCTGTGACAGTATTGATCAAGTGTAGACTTTTTGCTTTTAGTCATTTGTAGTCAGTAAATTGAGTAATCAGTTCTGCACTTAAACAAATCACAGGTTGAGGGCTGAGTTAAAACTTCACAGGGAAAAAAAGAAAACTGACATATGGCTTAATCTGTCACTAGGAAGTTCTGGAAAGCTTGGGGATCATGGATAAAGTATTATGCATTCTTTGGCAGAACAGAGGCTACAGGCAGCCACTGAATTTGACCATTTTGCAGTGTGAAAATGCCATCTGAATACATTCAAAAATGTGAACAGTTATCAGGAAAACAGATAGATCTGTCATGCAGCAGTTCATGAGCAGAAGCACAGGAGCAGCATAACTGGAGTTATTTTACAGCAGCTCAGAATGCCAAGTGTGTTTCTTGCACTGACACTCCTTCAGGCAGCAAGTACTTGACTGTCAGCAGTGTAGTGAATGAATTTGGGGGATAGAAAAGAAACCAGCATTTCTCTTATGTCTGCTTTCTGGGAAGGGCTGTATTTCAGCAACAGGTATCTTTGCCTAACAGTATGACTTTTTTCCTTATTGCTTTCATTCTGTGTGGAACAGTGGTTGGGGTTTTATCCTTAAAGAACAATTTTTAAAAAAGAATCATTTCAGAAAGCTGAAAAGCTGAGATTTATTTTCTTCACCTGTGTTTTCATGTATTTCTTTTAAAATTTCTGTTCAAACAGTCTCAAAAAAAGTAGAGAATATTTAAATAATGTCCTCTGCTGCATACGGGATTATGCTTGACATTTTCTTGATATTTGCTAATATATCTTGCTGGGTTTAGTCTCTACAGCATCTTAAAACTTTGTTTCTATAATACATATTGAAAAAGTACTTCTTAGCATTTAGCAAGTAATGCTAGCTGTATATTTTATAAATATGAATTCACTAAATGTTAAATTAATGGTACTAAATACAAATTCAGAAAATTAAGATATAATGCCATTGTTTATACCAAATTATTTTTATTATTTCTAGTGAATCTTACAGGAAAATTCCACAGTCGTTACAGTATCCCTGTTACAGTTTAATCAGATTTTTTTTTTCCCAAGAAACAATGACTGCATAGTAAACTGGACAGATGTTTACATAGTATATGTAACATAGCATTTATGGGAGTAACTTCATAGAGGGATTGCTCTGGAATAATATCATTCACTTAAGAAATTAATTTGCAATATATGGAGTTATATTTTCAGGAGCATATGTCTAGGAAAACACATTTGAATTATAGATTTAATAATAAATTTCTGATGTGATTTTATTTTCAGTACTATATACAATCCTGCATTGCTTGAAATCATGAAGCTGCTCTTTGAGGAGCTGTTGCTTGGCATCTTAAATCGTCTTGCTGTGTTTGTATCTAAGTGGGGGTAATGCATGAACAAGTTGGAAAACGTACTTAAAAAACTAGTGATATAGTAAATAAGTGAAGGAAATTGATCAGATGCATTAACAATAGATAAATAATTGTTGGAAAGACAAGCTCCACAAGCATTGATTAATGAAGATAATTGTTTGGGGTTTTTTTAAATATTATCCAGATAGTCTTGAGATTTCTCTTACTTAGTTTTACAGGTTTTGAGGTTAGCTTTGAAAAATTCTTTTTCTCCAGTCAGATTAAGAAACATGCTTGATACAATGCTTGTTTTCAGTCTCTTACTTTGACTTTTTCTCTAATCTCTTTAGTTATCTCTCAAAATGCCTCGAGCCAGTACTACTCAGTCACTATTAAAATGTTAAAGCATCAGTAAGCTTTTACCCTTCAGGAAGAGATTATCCAGACAGTTCAAAGAATAGCAGGGACCCAGTGTTCTTTCTAGTGTTGTTACAGATGAATTTTTGTATCTCAGTATTTTCTCTGGAGTCACCAAGTGTCTCCACATTTTCCCTGGTTGGTCATCAGATCTTGCAGCTTGATTCAACGGGAAAGGAATAATAACAGTCCAAGCGATGAGCCAGGTTAGAATTACATCTCTGATTTCTGTGTTGTGATTTACTTGGGGTAAAAACAAAGATGTATTAAGCTGTGGTTTCACCCAGGTTGGCAACAAAGTATCACGCAGCCTGGTGCTTCTGTGCAGTAGAAAGTCTTGAAAATTTAGCTTGGATTTAGTTGTTTACATATGTGTAGCTAATTTTGTCATACTTCATTAAAGTAGTCTAAAATACAGAAGATCAAGTGCTATATCAAAAAGGTCAAAGTCTTTTGAATCAATAAGGCTTTTGTACTCTGGAAACAGAGTGTACCAGCTCTGTATTGAGAGTTCCAGGTATTGCCTGAGTTAACTCAGCTGCAGTACAAGAGATGGCACTCATGTTTCAAGATTACACATAATGATCTTGATGTGTTTTGTCTCACTGTGAATTGCTGTTGGTGAACATCAGCTTGATAGAGGTGTCATCAGTGCTGGAAATCCACAGGAATGGCTCAGTAATTTGCCTGGGAGCATATGTTTGAGTTTCACAAAGTATATGGATATGATTTCAATAAAAATTGGTTATTAGAGGGTTTAAAAAGTAGCTAAAATACTATTGCTACTAGTCATTGGTGATGGTAGTAGACATTCGTAGAATAGACATTAATTTCAGTCTGTCTTTTTCTGAGTTATATTCACTAAATCACATATGCCACTGGTCTCATTTTACTAAACACAATGACTAGTTAAAATAAACTCAATTAAAGTTTTTCAGTCTTCCAAGCTATTTTTTTAACAGATGTAGATGAATTTAGGTACTGGTTCTTGGCCATGAGACTCTTGTATAACAAGGAACATTTTGACTAATGAACTGTTTAGTTCAATAGTATAGATGATCATGCAAGTCATACAAAATCTCTAAAGGGAGAGAATGTAGAGGCTAAATTCCCTGACTTATTACTTTGGAGTTTCTTGTTATTCTTTTAACTTCCCATATTTTTCCCTTTCCCCTTGGCTTTTTTTTGTTTGTTTGTTTGTTTTGTTTTTTTTTTGTTTGTTTGTTTGTGGTTTTTTTTGGTTTTTTTTTTTTTTGGTTTTTTTGTTTTGTTTTTTTTTTTTGGTTTTTTTTCACAGCAATAATTTTTTCAAAGGTTTCATAATATTCAGCTTTTGTAAATAATTTGTTTGTAAAGATTTGACAATTGCTGCTTTGGTAGCAAATAGCAAGTATTTTTGTTAGTCACTGTCCAGAGAGTTGTTCTCTATATATCCTTATGCAACAAAGATTAAAAGAAAATTATTAGTTCAGCAAAGAGTTCTTAATGTGTCTCTCACTTTAACTTGTAGTATTACTTCCTTCTTCTCTCAGCTTATACTTCCATCTCTTCAGATTTTACCACTTTTGCAGGCATGTTCCAGAAGCACATTCAGATACAGCCTTAGAATGATGCTGGGAAGGCAGCAGGTGAGGGTAGCTTTGCCTTTTAGGTCATCTTCAGAGCCCAGACTGATGATGGGAGAGTGCCAGCAAAGAGAGATAATACACAAAGTTCTGACTCTCCTCATTGGCAGTGTCTAGTTTTATTTGCTCCTTCAGTGAGATAATTAGGTAGCTCCTGTTCTAGCATTACACTGAAATAATGATATGCTCTTTCTGAGCATTTGGAAATTGTTAGGTAACTGTTAAGTCCCAGTTCAGCTGTGACTTCATTCTTAAAGCAGACATTTTATCCATCTCAGTAAATCGATTTTTATTTTCAGCTCTTGGGATGAAGTGAGAACAGCACAAAAATTGTTCAGGTTTTCCATTCATAGGTTCTTTTTGACTTTGCACATTGCAAAACAGTTTAAGTACTACATTGCTGTTATCCTTGACCTCTCTGCAAATGCATCTTCCGCTACTGACACATCTCATGGGCGTGATGCAATCAGTGTAGCTAGAACAAGATCATTTCACAATGCCTGTAGTGAGTTGAAGAGCTAAACCTGCTCTTGCTTCATCTTCATTCTTCAACTTCACTGGCTTGTGTTTTCAAAAATCTCAGAAGCACATCTTAAAAATTAATTTTTCTCATATTTTCACTCATTTTTCCCTTTAGTCAGGCTCCTTTTGATAGGTGATTCATGCTACTATCATCTTTTCCTTAGGATCTTGTAAGGGAACATTGATACCTTGATACTTTTGATGCCTTGGGAAGGCTGATCTGAAACAGAGACTGGGCAGAGCTAGAGAATAAATATTTATTGAAAGGCCTTTAGGGTATACCTTGGGCAGGACAGGTATCTTCACTATCTCTTTCATGAAGACAGTCTTTTCTTTCCACTGTAGCTCCCTTCTCCGAAATTCTGTGAGACTGGAGGATATTGCGGTCTTCATGTTCCACATTGGGATGTTGAACCAAAGAACATTCTAGTCACTTGTGGAATGTGTCTTCAGTTGCAAGAGCTCAGATAAGAGCTTGCACATCATCAGAGGCAAGAGTTGCACTTTCTGCTATGGGCTCATTTAGCAGGAGCTTTACTGTTTGTCTTCATCAGTAGAAGACCCAGCCTAGACCATGTGCGGTCCATACCCTCCATCTTTTACCCTTCCTGCCATCAGCCCCCACACATCAGTAAGAAACTCATTCTTGACCTTCTGGATTTGAAATGCTAACAGGTTGCTTCCCTTAAGATTCAAGTGAGCTTCTTGTCTGGCTTCAAATGTCTCATACAAAAGAGTCTCCACTGCGTAATTAATAGGAAACCTCACTTTTAGCCAAGCATCCTTGCATGTTTGTCCATTTGCAGTTCTGTATGTTATACAAGTACATAATTACATGGAAGACTTTGATCCCAGCTTTCCTTGTAGGGTCATAGATTTTCTCTCTAAAATCTTTCTCTCGCCTTTTCCCTGTGCTGCTGGCAGCTATGGAAAGCAGACATGCAGGCTTCTCGCCCCAGTGCTTCTTCCCTGGTGATCTACAACCTTTGTGCCCTTCATACGACCTTTGCCTTCAGCAAGTGAGTGACCGTGTGGTCATATCTGGTCTTGAAAGCCCCTATTTTGTCAGTGCCAATCCCACTTTTCCCTTTATTATAGGTCCCTGGTTTCAGGAGAGAAGGATACTTGATGTTTGGATAGAAAGGCCTCAGCAGTGGTCTATTGCCATGTGATGGCATGGGCTTTAGCCAGCACTTGGGTCTTGTTTCCTGAAAATCTTCTCTCCAGGCTGATTGTCCTCTTTCTCAGAGGACTTGGTTTCTATGTTTGGAAAGCAGATTGCTCACCAGTGTCTCTCTAAATACTGCCTCTAACAATTGGGTTGTGTTTCTCTTGAGTTCCTTTGGTCCAGCCCCCTCAGAAAAGCTCCCAGAGATACTGTCTTCATCATGGTGCATCAAGGCTGCTTTCCTACGGTTCAGGTGTTTGTACATGGGATGTTCAACAGACATTTACTTGCTGGAGCTCTATCTTGATTTTTTGTTCTGGATGGATAACAGCAGTTCTTTAAGATGGTTTCTGTATCACAGTGATTCCCCTGACTGGCAGATTTCCAGATGTTGCTGAATTGTCCCTGGGTCCAAACATTCATTTATCTTCTCAGTTCACCTCCCCTGATGTTTCCAGGAGCTCTACTCACTCTATACTAGCACTCATGTTGCCTTCAGCAAGGGCCCCATTTCTAATTTCAGATTTTCAGCTGCCTCTTCCTTTCCTTCCTTCTTCCTGCCACACTTAGTGCATTTCTGAATAAATATCTGTTCTTGATCTTACTCAGAAAAATTTGACTGATTTCTTGTTAGTGGAAGAGAAACTAAGCAAAAACATGTAAATATTTTTGCACAAAGCAATATATTCACATCATATATTTTAAATTACCAGAGAAAAATCTAGATTCTGTCTTTGAAAAGTAGGAAGAGCATTAAACAATATGCCATGGTCAAAACAGAATTTCTGACAGTTTTTATTTCAATCGAAATAAGCAGTTTCCTGGGGGGAATTGTATTAGGGTCTTGTCTTTGACCATCAATTATAAAATCCACAAAATAATAAAATATGGAAAATTTTCCATAAATCATCTGTTTTTTATAGGCAAATAGATCATGACTTTCATAGTTAAGGGAGATTAGACCAAAACTAGCTACATTCTCTGATCAGGAATCAATCACACTCAAGAGAGAGTCAAGTCACAGCTTGGGGTTACCTTACCACCTTTATCCATAGCATTCATATTGCTACATGATCACCCTATTTTTTGAGGGCTTTATTTGAATTGGCAAGGCTTGGGTGTGTCCACCTTCTTTGAGGTATCTTCAGATTTGATCCTTGGCCATTTCCCATGATTTTTTTCTAGGCTGACACAAGGATTCTGAAATAAGTTGTTAGCAAGAGCATCATGTTATTGACTGGACCAATGCCAACAAAAATCCAAACAAAATGTCCCTGTATTAGCTCTGTGTGTGGACAGTGAATTGATCCCAGAAATGGTGAGCTGAGTCTCACTGGGCTGAATAGGTTTAACCACTTAGGACCACTGGATCAGAAGTTGATCATCCTCAACAAAAATAAGCAAAGTGAACTCACATTCCGTTATTCCAGGAAATTCCCTGTTTTACTACTGGCAGTTCTGTGAGTTCATCCTAATCTGTGTGTAGCTGTTGTGGTCCTTAAGGTATTTCACAGAAACTGTTCCTGATCTTATATTGTCTTATGTTGTTTCCCATTACTGCGGCTACATATCTGTGTTTGGTGGCAATATAAAAATACATTATTCTGTTTTCCTTTGTGCAGGATAGATGACTTGTGTTTTCAGAGATACTTTGTGTCAGAATGAGTTTTGCGTAAGGGAGGATACGTAGCTGCTGAACACTGAATGATTCAGCAGTGTTCCAAGGGAACAGACTTTGACATATAGATGTGTAAATGACGTGAGCTTTTCCAGTATATGAGATTTACAGCATTGATTCATTTGCTTATCCCTACTTTCTCTTGCTATATTTATTCTTTTGTAGCCTGAATGTTTTCCTAAAGGACTGTTTCAGACTTCAATTATAAATTTCCAGCAATCATAAATCTTCTGTGACCATTGTTTCATTATGATTGTCCTGTTGTTTGTTTGTGCTACAGAAAACTGAAAAGACATTTGTAATTTTGGTGTTTATTATTGCAATTTTAATTAGTATTTTGGGGAGCTTATATAAAATCTATTAGGATTTAGGTTTGCATTGTACACTGTGTCACATGAAATATGTCTCAAATTAATTCATATATTTTCAGTTAAAATGTTGTCATCTATTCCAAGAGCTTGTTAAAGGCTTTAGATTAGACATGATATTAAAGCTTGTGGCTTAGGTTGTGGAAAATTGTATTTTTTTAAAATAATACCTGTGTCTAATCATTTTATATGAGATGCCTATATTAAAAAAGCCAAAGAGGGAGTGAAGAAGTATAACAATAAAAGCCATAAGCAGTTTTCCTTTGGAAGCCTGCCTTATGGTACCTCAGAAGAAAGAGGAAACATGAAAGACCTAGAAAAGTCAGTAAGTAAAATCCTTGTATTTACATTCAACCTGATAACATGTTTGAAAAATATTGTGAAGAAAAATTATGAAAAGTGACAGTGGATGGCAAATCAAATGTTATGGAGGTATGATGTTTGAGATACAGTAGTTTACAATACTCTTCTATGGTCGAGTGCAAAAACTTTTCTGACTTGAACGTGAACCAGCATTACAAGCAAGAAGGTGTTCTTCAGAATTAGTCAGAAGATGGACGGGCACCTGTGTTAAATTTCACACAGGAAAGCAAAAGCTAATTAAAACTTTCTGTATGGGTTACTATTTGCAAGAATTTTGCTGTTCCTTTGGGTATTCAGAGTGTAATTGTTTTCTAGTTCATCTGAGAAGCATTTGCTGAAAAAATGTGAATAATTGTGTTTATCTAAATCAGATTTTTACTCTTCATTGAAGAAGCAAATTGTAAAATCTGAAAATAATGAAGAAGCAGATCACATAACATTTGTCGCTGTGAAAATGAAATTTATGAAGTTTCTCATTAACTTAAAATTATTATTAAAATATGTAATTGGAATTACTTTTGTAATTCGCCTTGTCACAATCCAGTTTATGACATCTTTTCAATGAAACAACAAACACAGGAAAAACAAAGCCAAAGTTCAATGTATTAAAGTCAACTATTACTGAATAGAGATAATCAATACATTTGAAAGGAATTGTATTACAGAAGTGCCACATGCTTGCACAGCTCAATACTGGGACTGTAGCTCCTCTGAAAATCAGATACCTTTTTTTTTTTTTTTTTTTTAATACATATTTCCATAAACTACCATAATGCTTAGTCTTGTACTTGTGTTCATTTAGCTATTTTTTTTTTTTTCATCTTGTGGTTAATTGAAATTATACCTGCTGTCAGGAAAGAATCTGCTTCTTATTAATATAGCAAAGTTTGCCAAGACTTACATGCTGAATTTGATATGTGTCTACATAATTCCTTGAGGAGACAGAAGAACGTGGAAAGATGAGAGTGCCTCAACCCAACTTGCACGTTTTTTCCTACTCCCTGTAATTATTACAAATTTTATGTGAAGATACAGAAGAAGTAAGGTTAGTATGGAGTTCTGGCTTAGTAAGAAGTTCTGATTCATAGTGTTTAGGATTTAAAGTTTCACTGTCTAAGCATTAACTCTAAATTTTGTTCTAGATTTTTCATTTAAAATGTTGATATATTTAATTTCTGAGACACTGCATTAAATTTGATCTTTTTTCTCTGATATACACTGTGACATGAATGAGATTGCTGTTCTTAAATCAGGGATTGTCCAATAAACCTGCTGGATTCAGTGAGGTGTGGGGTTTTGCATCCTACCATCCCTAATGCAGCATGAAAGTTCCCAAGCCTACTAACAGCATCTGCCAATCTCTTGTTTTACTCCTTTTCTTGTGACGAAGACTGACAGGGTAATCTTGTTCCTTAAGGCTTCCAGGTTTCCCCTTCTCTCATATGCTGTGATTTGCCAAGAAAATTTCCAGATGTCCTCTACTGTGTAAGAGATGATGAGACATTTGGTCATGTAGCTTTGAGACACATCTTTAAGTGCCACGTATGGACCTACTCGCTCCTTTAGCCCCACTGCCTCAGATTCAGTTCTAGCAGTCCTCAAGGGCATAGAGGCGTTTGCCCATTCCCAGTTGATGACCAGCTCTTAACCTGGAAAACTACCCCTTGTTATCATGTAAAATAATCTGTTCTGGAGTCAGACATTCTGAAGTCAAGGTAGGCAAAGCATAGAAATGACAAAAACTTGCATGGGATCAAGAAGAACGTAATGAAACAGTTCAGTGAAAATGCCCTCAGTGTCAGATTGCTTGTGCAGACTTTGCCAGTAGTTAGTTCAGCCTGTGAATCACAGTGTTTGTTAACACTAGAGGAACATTTATTTCTTCCTGAATTTCCCTGCCAGCACTTGCTCGCTGAAGAACAAGTGAAAAGCTTTTGCTTTCCTTCTGAGAAGCATTTCTGAGAGAAGAGAAAAAGTTATCATAAGAAGTATCTCAAAATGTATCAGTGGCAAAATTGGGGAACAAATACTCTGAGAGAAGAGAAAAAGTTATCATAAGAAGTATCTCAAAATGTATCAGTGGCAAAATTGGGGAACAAATACTAAATTAGGAATTACAGATTGCCAGTTCTAGATAATGTTCATCCAAGAATAGCAAGAACACTCAGAAACAAAAGAGCCAAACTGAAGGCTATAGTGTTTCTCTTTTAGCCCCCACAAAATGTCTCATGGGACACCTATGTTCCAGATGAGCTTCCAGGTAGGTCTAGACAGCTCAGATCTGTATCACATTTGCATCAGACTAATAGAAAAGGCAATCAAGAACAGAACTGGCTAGCTCACATGTTAATACAATGTGGTGCAAGAGGAAAAACATGGGGCTTTTAAGAAAGAAATTGTGATGCCACACTGAAATCAGTTAAAATTGATTTTGTGTGAGTATGAAGTGATGTATATGGAAAAGTCATGACTTCACATAGACATATGATGCATATTACGCCAGTATGAGGCATGACGAGGGTCTTGTGGTGATAATGGGATCATTCCATTAAAAAGGTTGTTTAGTGGTCAGTAACAAGATGCTGAGAAGTTCCTGAGATAACCTGGTAGCCCAACCCAGAATGGCTGTCCCAGCTTAGTAACACATAACTGAGAGTGGTGCTTTTGACAACTTCGGTTTAGCTTTGCAAGTTCCTTACCATTTGAGATAGTCAGTCCTGAATTGCTTCCCAAATTTTCCAGTAGCATCAGCCTGTTTTGGATCTGTCCGTCTTCATCAGAACTTCCTGCTGAAAACTTGCAAAGAATAAACAGTCAGAGATCTTGGTTTTGATGAAATAACAAAATTTTTCAGGCCAAAAACCCAGATGACAACCATTTAATCATTCAAAATGTAATGTGGGTTGATATTAACATTTGTAAGTACCATAAGCAGAGAATTCATTTATGCATTGTATACTATTTCTTAGATACAAACAAAAAATTATGGTTTCACAACATGCGTTGAGAATCAGAGAGAGCCCATTCTTCTGCTACAGTTGTTGTCAGAACTACTATAAAGGTTAATTTCTGGTGGAGTAAAAGGTTTTAGTCCACTTGCAATTCTTCAGTCTTCTTAAAATCTACCCCACCAGTGAAGTGCAATTTTTTTTACTAAAGTATCTTTCGTCCAACTCATAAAATTAGACCTTTTTAATTAAGTGTAATTATCCAGATTATCACATGCTGTCCTTTCTTCTGTGGAAGTGTTAGCCCTACATCTGTCATCTTTTGCTTTGTGGATTGTAAATTATGTTGAGAAGTGTGTCCCAAATAGACTTTTAGATCTTGTCCGTGGGTCTCCACGACCAAGTGCCATTTTCCATACTGTCCCAACAGTGCCAGTCTAATTTAAAACATATCGTTTATAAGCAGATACAATGACTCAGCTACATGATCCAGAGCACTGTTCAAAAAACTGTGGAGAAAACTGAAGATTTTGGAAAAACATAATTTCTTAGAAAAAAATATACATTTGTGCACTATCCCAAGCCCCTCCAAACAGAAAAATAAAACAACAAAAAAACCAATAAACCATCTACTAGAAAATCTAAATACTCATTCATGCTGTTTGTGGTAGAGATATATTTTAATGTCTTCACACTCCAGAGCAGCAAAAAATCCATTAGCACACAGATTCTCACAGTCATTGACTGTGTGGGAAGATACAGATGGGGTTTTTTTCCTTCATTGCAACAATATCACTAACAGCAGGAGCTGAAACATACTATGTCATGTCAACCTGAAACAAATTAGGATTTAAGGATCTAATAAGGTTGGGATTGCTCAGTGGTGCAGTTTGCTGACAGAATGTCACTGTGCACGAATGGCATGTGCTCAGGGTTGAGTCGCTCTGGCAGTTAAAATACCCATGTTTCCCTATTAAGCCAGAATGCCAGCAGCTACCCCACTGGGGGCTTCAGTGTAGTATAATACACTCATCCCAAATTTTTTGTGGCACTGAGTGGTCAGAGAGCTGTATGGCCAAACAACTGAACTGAAGAAAATGAAGAAAAATACCTGGTAACCTCTCAGAAACTTAAAATCTGCCAAGTTCAGTGGCTGCCTCACTGTGGCGGATTGATGCTATCTCACTTCAAATAACTATGTTGATATATTCTGTACTATGCTTAATGGCAATGTTTAAAAATCCTTAAAAGTGGAGTTTTTTTACTAAAGAACTAAAATATTAATTGTATCAGTTTTCTATATTCTTTCTGTTACAATGAGAAGGAAAGCAAAAGTTTCATGGGCAGATTTTTCATTTTATTACCAAGAACTATTTATTACCAAGTGTTTGC
>WEIU01009111.1:151558-167658 GCA_013389925.1 Aegithalos caudatus
GGCTGTTCTTAGCTCACTTGTTTTGTGAAGCAAGACACAGCTCACTTGTTCCCAAGCATCAACAGCCCATGTTAGAAGGCTTTGTGTGGACATGGCTCTTCAGTGCAGTGGTAGTGTCAGCTTGACCTCCTTCCTGTTGCAAAGATACTTTTTAAACAGCCGTGCTTGAAAATGTAAAGATTGTTGTATGTATTAGCTGCCAGTTTTTCAATCACTTCAGAGAATTCTCTGTTCTTGAAATAGATTAAAAAATGAAAAGTATTTGAACATCAGTATCATATATAAACTAAATTAAATGTTTTGATTTTTTTTCTCTGAAACAGAAAAGGCATGTTAAATGTATGTTAGAAAAACTTAAACTTTTCAGGGTCCAGTTGAGTGGTGCAGAAGACATTGCCTGGTTTTGTACTTATTTTGCTTATCCTCCAGTGTATATATTTGTGCTTTTTTGAAGCTAATTGATTGTAAAGCTGGTGATCTTGTTTTTTTCCCCTATTTCTGTGTCTGACTAGACAGCTGGACCTCATTATCTTCTAGTACATTCCACAAGATTTAGCACTATTAATTGTCAGTTTCAATGTGCATGGAGAAATTTTAGAAAGGGAAAAGTGTCTGAAACTTGTAAGGATTTCTGTATCTGTATCTAGGATCAATCACTATTTAAAGGAGGAGAAAACTCATCCCTGCTACTTTCACATCTTTTACTGAAATAGCAGCAGATCTTCTATGTGGAAAGTGAATATTCTGTTTAAAGACTAAAAGCTAGAGTACAAGGTCATAGGGAAATGCAGAAATCCTAGTGATTAACTGAACAAACCTTTGATCAGCACACATTTTCAAGCCTGACTGCACATTTCAGTGCTCCTTGTGTGTGTTTTATGGCACCACTTTCTTGTGTCTTAGGAGCTGCTGGTACAGCCTTGGCATCCTCTGCCTGTGTGGTTCAGAAAGCTGTCCCCTGACTGCAGTGTTCCACATCTAATTGCTGCTTCTCTCACTGGATCTTGCTGAGTTTAAATCTGGTAACTCCCTGCTCTGCACTGATGGATTGTTATCTTTCCCATGTCCTTTCATCTACCAGTGATAGGACAACATTCTCAGAGCAGATAGTTATATAAGGGTTTTGCTTTCTCTTAGGGAAGAGAGAATAGCCGGGGGTTCTTTTGTCTACTTACCATGTCTTTTCACACCTTTGAAATGGAAATTGATATATCAGCAGATACTTGAAGGCCAGTTTGCTCTGAATATACCTTAAACCAAGCCTTTACAGAAAGCAACTCATTGTTTAGTTTTTCTGTGTATTCCTTTGGCTAGTCCTTAACTTCCAGCACTGTCAAATGAATCTCACAGAGAACCATAAGGGTTTTTTTTAACTGCATCACTGTCCTTGTCACTGAGCTCTGTGCTGGATGACCTTACTCACTTCTGAGGCCCCATTTGAATTTCAGCAATAGTGAGCCTTAGAACATTATTATGTATTCTTGTTCAAAATGGGTTACATGAAAATATTGATAATTATTGCTTTTTTTTAACCTCCATTACAGCTCTAGAAAGTCCGTGAATTATCACAGACTTTTAACTTCTGGGATTTCATTACAAACATTAAAAATGCATTGCTTTTTAAAAAACCATGAGCTATTACCTCTACAAAGTGGGATTTGCTGAAACAGCTCTGGTCATTTCAGCAGCTCCTTCAGTCGGTACATCTCCAAGGGCTGATCTAGTCACAATCCAGGTGGACAGATACAGGTTTTCTTCCAAAGGAATGCTGAGCAGCTTGGACAGGCTTCCTGGCTGAGCAGTCCTCTTCTCTGGGGCTCCTATGATGTGTGGTTTGTCATGGAGGGTAATTTATCTTTCTGCTGATGAGTTTAAACAGAGCTTTGGAGTTTTAGATTATGCCGAACCATCACAATGATGTGTGGTATAGTTCTTTGATTTAACACTTGGATGTGTAAGAAACTGCCTGTCAGTCCAGTCATACCTGGAAATCATGGGCAGCTGTCTGCCTACCAAGGAAACAGCCAGTAGGTGTGTTTTACTTGAGCAAGATTCATAACTTCACCTCACAACAGGCGTTTTAGAGCAGCTTTTTCCTTAAAAGTCCTTATTTTGAAATGTGTAGAAGTCAGGAAGAAAGTAGGTCTGCAGTATGTCAATAAACTCCTAAAGTCAGAGAAACATTTGGCTCATGAGTTTTACTCTACACCGAAGACAGTCTTGGAAAAAACATAGAAGGTTTAATGTGGTAACAAATGTGTTCCTAATGATTACTCAACACAACTGTGAATAAAAGGTTGGAAATGGCTTGATTAGTTCAGTTAGCTGTTTCCTGGGTGAGTGTTACCTGTCGATTGATAAACCATGGCACTTATAGAAAACTTGTCCTCCTTCCAGGATCAGTTAATTACTTGTGAAATAGTCACACAGCTTATTTGATCTCTAACTCTCAAAAGTCTTCTCCAGGGTAATGGAAAATTGCTTGTCTTGTTCCTGGTTCTCTCTCATTCACTATCGTCATGAAGCAGGCCCCTGATAGTGTGATGCTGTACTTTGTATGATTGTAGATACCATTTTTGAGAAAGATATTGGATTAAATTGTATAAAATGCAGTGTCAAACTATTAACACGTAAATTGCAATTAATAAAATAAACAGGAGTGAATTTCAGTTAACAAAGAAACTATCTGTTACTTTAGTTTTGCCATCACTTAGAATGGAATAAAAGGTGCCATCTCAGCATGTAGCTACAATATAAAAATCAAAATGTCTGAGAAGATATACTGCTGAGCAATCATGTTGATAAGTAAAATTTTGACTCTTCAAAATGTTATCCCTTATTGACGTGGAAGGAAATCAGTTCCAAGGCTAGCAGCATTCTCTAGAAATGTAAGTTTCTTGTCTGGTTGTAGTGGATGATGAAAGTTTTTTTTAAGGAATATGGTGGGAGTAGTATTCAGATGTTTCCCAGCTGGTAAACAATAGAGACTGCTGAACAGATGGCAGTAAAAGCTGACAGGTATTGGTGAGTCTGGTGATTGGTATCACATAAATACTCAGCTATACTGTGTGTACATCCCAGATTCGAGCTTTGTCATTAAATATCTCTTGAGTGTAAAGCAAAATCCAAGTTTTCAGCCAGTTGAGTCTTCCTTTTGACATCTATGTTTTGCTGAGTAATTCCATTATCACAGGAAAAAATCAAGAGCAAGTTAACTTTCTAAAACAGTCATGAAACCATGCAATTTCAATTGTTCAGCTGTGACAGTCATTCTTGTATATTTGTCAACAATGTGGTAACAGATAAGATAAAATGCTGACCCAAGGTGTCATTTTATTAAGGGCTGCCCTCGGTGAGTATTAGTAAATGACCATTTTGCAGCTGCATACACTGGGATTATTTTTAGTAAGGTGAGGAATTTATTTCTTAAGCCTCTCTTTAGATACATGTTGTGCCTATATTCTCCAGTCAGCATCAGTTCTCAGAACTGGGATATGAGGAATCTATTCCAAGGAAATTTAAGTTTTAGGGCAAAATACCTGGACATAAATGAGAAACAGAACCTCTTTAGGCATGTGAAACAAATTGCCTTTGACTAAGCTTCTCTCATTTTCTTTTTGCACAGTGCTTGCTTAACAAATGGTAGTCAATAATCTGCCTCCTGATGGAGTTTTTTGACTTAGATCTTCATCCGCTTTAAAACCATTTCGGTCTGGGTGACTACTCTGCACTTCTGTGGCAGCACTGATAATAACATTTTGCCCTGGAGTCAGTGATTTTTACGGCAAGATCTCAAAAATCTTTCAGAAGGGCCTTTCAGAAGGGCTTTTTTTTTAATAGGTAGCAAATCAGATGTATAGAGATATTAAATGACATGGAAAAAATAACAATATATTTATGCCTCCCATTTCCTTGTCTCTTGCTGTGCTTACTCTGCATGATCTCTGCCTGACCTACAGGGTTTTTTTCCTTAGTTTAATTCATGGAGTTTGTGGCTGTGAGTATATTGCTTTGCTTTTATCTCATGTCTTCAAGCCATAACTCTTTATCTCCTAACTCAAAGCTGCAGGACTGAAGGCAAAGCTGATGTGCTTTCTTCTTTTCTCAGTGCTCTGATGTTCTGCAAAGAAAATTTGGCAGAGGTAAATAACTGTCAAACAGAAAGAACAAGACAAACCTAGCAGATCAAGGTTTTCAAAATTGGCTAGTAATTTTAGGTGCATTCATTTTGGATGTGCAGTGAATAAAAAAAGACTCACAGCCATGCCCTTGTAGTTTGGCAGCCAGAATCATTAGCATCTTTTAATAAACCTGGCTACCATGCTATCTTTATAGATAACCTGATTTTAAACAGCTGGCTAAAATAAAATTTTGTTAGCAAAGGTAATTCAATCTGTTGAAAAATACAACTATTTTTATTTTTCCTATATTCTATTCCTAATTATAACAAGAAAAGTTTACCTTCAGAAAAAGGTTAATACTTGTCTTCTGACAAGCCAGCTTTTAGTTTCTGCTGTGTGGAACTCCAGTTCAAAGGGAACAGAACAGAAGTCCCAGGTGTTCTTGGCTTTGCATTGCAGACTGATGGGATCTGTACAGCTGCAGCTGTAAGCAAACCTGGCTGGTGCTGGGTTAGCCCCAAGCTGCCTGTCCCTGGAGCATCCTCCTAAGCAGCCCTGGGCCTTAAGGTCAAGCAGATCTTGCAGTTGCAGAACTAGTTAGCCATGGTCTCACTCCCTCCCTGCTTCTGCCAAAGCAGGAGCTCCCTCAATATTTGTAGCAACGTGGAATAGTTGGTGGTTGCTGTGACCTTTTCCCAATAGGCATCTCTTTCTGGAAAAGCCACTTGGGTAGGCATACAGGCAAGGCTCTCAGGTCAACACAGCACACACACCATGGCTAGATCAGGGAGGAGAGGCAAGAAGGGTAAATTCCAGTAAGGTTTGTTTTGCAGACACACACTGAAAGGACAAAAGACACAGATGAAAGGAGAAGACAGGGTTAAGTATGGGGCCAGGGACCAATGATCTGAGGGCAGGGGGTGGTACAAGGTCAGGGCAAAAGGCAGTGACCTACAGAGGACTTGGGGCAGGCCACCAGGGATACCACAACCCACGGGGAAAGGAGAAATTATGAGAACTAGGGACATATATGAACAATAGAGGGGGCAAAGCCCTTGGACAAATGGGGAAAGCAAAACTGAGGTAGCTTAACATAGTGTTGTAGAGCACCATGGGGGAAATCTTTTCTTTCAGCCTAGGTGAGGAAACTCTGTAGTAGATTCTTCCAGGGCAAAGCCCTGAGGGTTTCCCTGAGGAGTTCAAGGGTTTCCACAAATACTGGATTGCATCACTTCTGAGATGGGGCAGCTGAGCAGCTTCACGGGGCATCCTCAGTTTTCCTTGCACTTTTGAAACCTGTTGAATGGGCTGTGTTTATGTAGTCTCCAGACAGTAGTTGATGCATCATTTATATGTCTGAATAAAAATTCTTTTAGAACCTAATTTAGGATGTATTTCCTTATCTTAAATTCTAATCAGGCAGAACTTGCCTAGTTGTACATATTCCTAAGAAACCAGTTAGTTGAAATAGGTATTGCAGATTTGTTTTTCTCCAAGACCTGTTTTATCAGTTGTTCTGAATTTTTGTTGCATTTCTGGGGCATCTCCTCCTATGTTACATTGCAGCAGCCCATCACTGATTAGTATGCAGAGAGCATTTGGGTCCTGGTCTTGCCTAATAATAACCTCAAAATAAAAAGTTAATTAGAGCAAGTAAAGTTATTAAAAGTGCCTATGTGATTTAAAAGCTGAAGTCTACGTTTTCGGGAGAGTCTTAGGCATTTTGGAAACCTGATTAAATTAAAATCCTTTATGAGGTTACATGAAAATAGAACTTCAGCTTTAAATCACCTTGCTAATTTTGATAATCTTAGTGTTTCTCACGATCTCACACAATAAGTGGTAATCCTTCACAGGTGAAATTCACCACTCATAGCTATGGAGGAGTACAAGGACATCCTCACCAACAGCATGTATTTAGTCAAAATCTTTCACAGAACCGAAGAACACTTCAGATAACATTTCATTTTAAATTAACATTATTTAGAAACAGTTAGGTGAAGATGCAAGAAAGTTTCTTATTTTTTAAAATTTTTTTAAAAGTTTTAGTTCTTTACTGTCAGGAGAAACTTTGTGACTGTTATGGTGGAGGTTACATTTTGTACCCCAGATGTATAAATCTGATGCAGTCTGACCTCCAGCACATGGTGGGCTTTGGCAGGAGAAGAACAAGTTGAATCAGAGGATTGCTGAGGGAGGCAGAGCCTCTCCTCCAAACTCAGTGTTCATCTCAAGCACAGCAGTACTCAGGTGCCATTGTGCACATATGCCTTGTCACCAATGGCCATGGAAAAGTAGTTTGGTGTGGTAGGATAGGAGATAGGTGTCTGTAAGAGTCCTGATTGCCAAATCCTCACTAGCAAACCAAAGACTAAGTGGGCCTGGAGACTGATTGGTGTTTTCCCATACAGTGACGATCTTCAGTGGAAATTGACTGCCTGTGTTTAAATTAGTGTAAGAAATACAAGACCACGTGTTTTCTCTAATACACAGAGTAGGAGAATGAATGATCTGCAGGCTGCCCTTGGTGAGGGGGATGAAATGCAGTGACAGGGGAGGAAGGAGCTGTGAAGGATGTGGAACCACTTCTAATGAAGTGGACAAGAGACATCTCGAATCCTTTAAGTATTTTGCTTATCTTTAGCAAAAGCATCTTGAGATGTTTGTGATGGTACAGATAGTACTGAATTCATACTCTTGTTTTATGTGTACTGTTTTGGTAACATAATAGGTGTTTAATGCAGCTCTGCCCATCTCCCTTTTTCTACTTGTCTAGAATATCCTTGGTGTTTAAGAACAACCCTTATGTCAGCTTCTTTATTAAAGAATGTGCTGCGGAAATTATGCTAATTAAGCTGGAGTGTAATTATGGGCTAGAAAGATTATTTCACAGTCAGAATCAAATTGTTGTAGATAAATGTGCATTAACTTAATAGTGTGCAGATAATTAGTTTTGCTATTTACTCATAAAAATTAAAAAAAAAGATATAATCAGTTATACAAAAGCTTGAGAAATGAATATATTGCAAAGCCAATGGGGAGCATACTCCAAATCTCTTTAATTATTGTTTCTCTGGAATTTTTTCTTAGTTTTCCTATTCTGAACTTGCAATGGACACAAGTAGCTAATTAACAATCTTTATTTCTACTTAAAATATATATTATGCAAGTAAAACATGTGATTGCCAGTTTGATGATTATATATCTGAATTCATACTAAAACAGCATCAGAGTGTCTTGTACTCTCCACAAAAGTTAAATTGCTTTGGACCTCATTGTGTAGCAAATTAAGATTGAGGCTTTATTTTCTGTGTATATCTAACTGTAATTTTTGTATTTGTCAGCCAGCTGACATTAGTCTTTAGCATGCCTTAAGGAAGAAAAGAACAAAGTACTTTCATGCTCAGATACACCCACTAAATACCTCTTAGAGTACTGCAGTGCATAGTCAGGTACAGTCCTGAAAACCAATGAACACAGAATTACTTGACCCCCATGACTGAAAACTTTGAGGTGTTTGCCAACAAACATGTAATTTTATATGTTCTAAAAACACCCACAATGGGTTTATGTCTCAGGCATTCACAAGTGAGAAAGGAAGGCTGCAGATCCTTCTCCTTAATGTACATAAGTATCAGCTTCTGGGAAATCTAATACAGTAATTTGATTTGTTCATATAAATTCATATATAGACATTTTTCTACTCCTGAGCGTAATATACCTTCCATTGACTTCAGAGTGGGAGACTCCAATATAAATTAAAATAGTGATTAAAAAGTGCAATCTCAAACTGAAATCTGGTGTGCTCTGAACTTCATGTGCAGTGTTGTCTATAGGGCTTTACTGTGTGATCATCTTTCTTCATGCTGAAATTAAAAAACAAAGAAGAGGGACATATTTTTATGAAACAGAGAAAAATAATTTCAATAGCCTATATAGTGATTTCTCCCCTAATAAATAACTAACACCAGATATAATATCCTCTGTTGCAGAACAGTTCCATGGCTTTTCCATGGTGAGTTTTAATGAAATTGGATATTCGTTTCATTTTTATCAAGTTATATCAAGAATGCTAGCTCCTATGTGAATTTGTATTTGCCATTAGAAGAAAAGTTATGAACAGCAAGCATTGACACAAACCTAAAAAACCTCAGAGTTTTCCCACTTCTGGCTTCTGTTGTTCAAACAATGCAGCTGAAAATCTGTGAACTTCATCATGTTTGAAATTGACTTTTGACTTTGCAACAAGAGTTTGGAATATGAATTTCAAAATTATACATATTTTTCCTAACATGACCAAAAATGTAAAATGAAAGATGTGTAAAAAATGTATTTTTTTTTCTGTTTTGTAGGATTTTATAGCTGCAGTTGATGCTATCAGTTGAGGACAGAGAGAAGAGTTTTGAAGTTTGAGGGAGTGGAACTTTCAGTTCCTATTGGGAAATGTGGAGGGAAAGATTACCAAGTCTGGAAAGAAATGAGCTCTGAGATGTAAAGGGAAAGATACAATTCACAGTCTTCTTGCTGCTGGCAAAATATATTGCAGAGTGTCACTCACCAAATAAATTCTTGGATCAGTGAAAGTAATAGGCACTAGAATTTAGGAAATCACATGAAAAATCCACCCAGAACATGTTGCATGGAAATAACTACCATACATGTAACAACTAAGTAAAATACAAGTAACTCATTCTTTGTCTGTCAATAGCTGTATTTCTGCTGGCTGAGGAAAGATTTTTGATAGATCGAGGCACATATTTTCCTTTAATATATTCAAGTTTCAAAGGCCTCTTTAAGATATTGATTCTGATTTCCAAAAGACAGATCCTTGGCAGTATATCTGTCATTTGTTAATAAGGGCAATTGCCCTGAGCCAGTGTCATGATTATTGTCTCCAGTGGTTTTATTAGATACATGCAGTGTTTCACAGTTGAGCTGGAAACGAAATGCTGTACAGCACATTCTGCAGCTTCATTCTTTTACTCAAGAATAGAAAAGTTACATCCCCATTGTATCCTGACAGGATGGCAGTTAAGGGAGGAGCTAGTTTTCCCCATTCAAAGGGTGTTTTTCTCTGAGATGGATTTTACATGGGTAAAACTATCAAATATACATGTGAGATGTTTATTTTAGGTTCATTTAAAAGATACAGCCTACTTCTGCACTTCTGAATACCATCCATGTAAAATTTTGTTTTCTGGTTCAGCTTTTGCATTAATTTTAGTAAGACACTTCCTGGTTTCAGCTGAGATTCACTGTTCTTGGTCTGCTTTTGTTGCTGATACATCACTTCAGGATTATGGATTTCTTTGGTATTGATGGATTTCTTTGGTGTTGATGACCACTTGGTAGTACTTTAACCACTGACAAACTCATCATTTTTCTTCTGGCTTTTGAATCATTGTGAAGACTCTCTGGGTTATACTGTGGCCCAAACAGAGATCAGAGACATTGCCATTTCTAGACAGCCAGTTTTGTATTTTGTGTTTCATCATCCTTTCTCCATTTACTTACCCTTTTAAGTGCTGAAGTACAGCCATGTTTTCTCAGTATTCAGAAAAGTGGGACATGTATTATGTTGGTTGATGCTTTGAGTAGAATAGGACGAGACTGAATTACCCAGTTAGAAACAGCAATAGCAATAACATAAAAAACACTTCTGAAAGAATGTGTGACAAATCTTTTTTTATTATTCTTAATATTTATGAACTGAAACTCTTGTTAGTGTATATCAACAGAATCTAAGATTTCAATTCAAGCCTGTTGATGACTGCAAGAAGCCATCTTTAGCTTAAGCAATGGATATGGCAGTATCCATGCCAAATAGCAGGAGGGATGCAGTCAGAGGTTGGTTTCAGTAGCCCAGAAGGTCTCTTCTTCCTCTGCACTCCCCTGAGGTGCTGTCCATGTTCTCTGCATTTTTTATATACTTGAAAATCTTTTGCAGTCAGCTAACAGTGAATCAGTCTCTCTGGGTTCCAGGAGTTGAAAACCAGGACTGAGGATTGAATAGCAGCTCTTTTAACTTTTGCCAATTTTTTTCCCCTCTATCAGAGAGTCATGTAAGCACTGTCTCTCTTTACCCATGTCTGGCATGAGGATGATGATATCTATGTGCTGCATTAGGAGAGTTCCCTAGAATTTCTACAAAGCTTTGAAGAAGATGAAAAGCATGTGATGGGAAGTAGCAATAGTATTTGAGTATCACTACTCATTGCTGTTGTATATTTTTTCTTCCATCCAACAGCTTTTATTTGAGCAATTTTCTAACAATTTAACTCTTCTGTTACTGGCTCCATGAACTTTCTGTCTCGTGAGTATCAAGCATGTCTTGCATTATTGCATTGCTTTGGTGATTGTACACTGAGCTACATCAAGCTAGCGTGCAGGAGATCAGTTTTTCCATGCTTAATGAAAACTGAAATAAAGGCAACACAGGAAAACCATTAGTCTGTATTTCCCTTTGACAAGAAGATCAATTTCAAGTGCATGTGTAGTATTGTACAGCTTGAAACTTTAGTGAACAGAATTAGTTCCTCAGTTTTTCCAAAACACTGATTAGGAATCTAGTTGTAAGAAAAGAAAATGAATACTGTTTGTAGTTTCTCTTTTTTAAAATCTGGTATTAGAAATTTATGTAAGTTTTTTTCTTGGTTTTTCAGAGCTGGTGTTTCAGGACAAATTCTGGACTAACCAATTTGTATCGTTTTTATCAATATCTTGCATCACTGTTAAGTTTTACTGTTTAATATTCATTATTAACCAGCAAATGAATCCCTGTTATGAAGAGTTTTCTGTGCTCAGGAAGACAGGGGATGTTGGAAAGTGCTGCATAGGTAGGAATGATGCCTGGTACGGATGTGTGGGGATGAGAATGGTATGTATTTGTGCTGTGCAGCAAGAAAACAAGGCAATAGTGCATTCAGTGGAGTAATCATTAAGGACTGAGATAACACAAGATATTTAGGATTAAGATTTTCGGTTAGTTTAGATTAACACCTTTTCCTGGTGCCCCACCCCAACTGTAAAAATTATTTCTGCAGCTTGTGCTAAACTGTATGCTCTGTTGGAATTTCCTATTTTCTGCTATTTACACACATAGAAAACACCCAGTTTCTAGTGGTCTCTGCTTTCCTTTGGCAGTCTCCAGGTTATCCAGGCAGTGATATGTCCCAGCTTCACATTTGAGAACATTGGAGAAACATCCAGTTTCATTGTTTCTTGATTTGCCTAAACCTTAAAAAGGTTTGACTTGTCAAAACTTGACTTGGTCATCCCTGCTGAAAAAGGGTAAAAGCAGTTTTCCTGTCACTGCCATTGAACTTGAGATCTGGAGCCAGAAGCTTGATCAGGCAAAGAGCGCAGCAGGGAGAGACAAACCATGTGTTGTCACGTCCCTTATTGTGAAACTCATTCTGCTTAATAGCACAACATTGGAAAGCTTTGACTGGAGAGAGGTGGCATGCCTCTAAACCTTTTGGGAACTTTCATGGTTCTGGTTATTTCAAAAACCAATGGGGATGCTTGGAGCCTTTCAGGGAATACTGTGTGTGCCAGCTTCCCCTCCTGCCTGATCTAAACCACCTGAGTGTGGTTTAAACCATTACCATTGGTGCTGTTAGGCTAATGTTTAAGTGCTCCTCCTGCTTTTATTCACTATCTTTTTATATAGCTGCAATGTTAAGGTATTATCATACATGTAGGGAGATAAATATTTTCCTCTCTAAAATGCTTCTCCCATTTTCCTAGGGAAATCAGGGGTTTGTGGAATAACATTTGTTGTTTAGAAAGGATACATTTCTATATGGCCGTATAGTAGCAATCTCAAAAGCCTTTTCTTCTCCTGTTGTTATATAGAAGGTTTTCTTTCTGTGAATACAGAAAGCTTTAGGAGACTCTGAGTGGGAACAGTAGTTCTAGAAAAGGAGACAACTTTGATTTATGGGTCTCTAGAGGTGGAAAATCTCAAACCTCAGAGAAAGGCATTAAAGTAAATAATTCTGTCTGACAGTGTAAGTCAATGACAGAGGCAAGACTGGAATCCCCTAGGTCTGTGTACTGTTCTGGTCTCCTGTCTAAGTTTCCACCTTTCTGATCTATGAGGAAAGCAAATCTGCATCTGTAACAGCAGTGCTGCCAGTGAATAACATTTCATAATCTTCTGAAATCTGCCCTGTGATGTGTGAACTCCTGTAGATGGAGGGAGGCCAAGTAAGCTGGTCTCTCAGGGAAGGGTTAATTTAGCATATTTTCACAGCTGCAATGTATTAAGCTACTGTAAGACCCTTTTGTAGTAGGATGTTAGAATAATGTTATCCATCACAGGGAAAAAGAAGATAAATTAGGCAGCTTAAAGACATCTTGATAGCTTAGCTAATTTACCTCTTGCTTTTGCAGAGGCAGTCCCTGTATATACCTGCAGAGGAAGAGATAAAACAAATTTTTCTAGACTTTCAGCTCAACAGCCCCAAAAGAAATATCACTTTCTAACTAAAACAAACAAACTAAACAAACCAAGTAATACTAATGGGAAAGTAAGAGATAGTCTAAAGCACTGAAGTCCCTGCTCCAAACACACAGTCTAGAGGAGAGAGAACACTGTACCAGGTACTGAGGGTATGGTTACCTCACAGTGAAGGCAGTGTTTTTCGTAAGAATAAGAAATGCAAACTTCCTCACAGGGTGTGAGAAAATTAATATATAGATCAGTACCAAAATAGAGTGAAAAATATTTCATAAAGCTTCATAAAAACGTTTTCATTAAAAAAGCATTTGTAAACTAAATGAGGGTAACCTTGAGTAGATAATACTATACCTCTGAATATAATCATGTTGTATTGAAGGCAGTACCTGGAGCTGAAAATAGTAACATATGGTCCACTGTCATTAGATAATCTTTTCCTCTTAAATGAAATGTTCAAAAAGTCTAAAGACGGTTCAGCTCCGGGCCATTTTTGTTACACTGAAGTAGTTCTCATCTTGCCTCTTCACATGTCCACCTCTTAGGGTTTTTTAAATTCTAAAATCTAAATAACAGAAGAGTGATGACTTATCAGAGAAAATGTAAAGGATACAAAGGCAGAACTGCAGGAAGGTATATTTGCCATTGTAGAAGTCAGTTTTAGCCCTTTGCTGTATTCAAGATGTAATTTTTTGAAGTACTGGATTAACCCTGAGACCCCAGGTTTATGGTTATGTTAAAGACCTGGGACATGCTGAGCATCTCCATCACTGCTCTGCGGAGCTGGGCAAGAATCCATTGCGTCTGGTACATCACATCCTTCTCTGCACCTCATTAGCAGACACAAATACATTGTAGAAACCACATTGTGCTGAATCTGTGTAAGCACTACTGCATGGCAGTTTTAGTTTAGGCCACATGAAAGCATAAACCAAGGAAAATGTCATAACCCAAGAGCAACATCCAAGTTTTTGGCAGGAGTGCCAGATACTTTTACAGCTGTTTTACATGCAGTCTTGTTAAATTCGAAAAGCTCTAACAAGAGTAGCTTTTCAAAGTGTAAAGAATTCTTTTAGAGGAAGAAAAAGACGATGAAGATTTGCGAGATTCCAGAATCATAGGTTTGGTGAGATGTTCACGTTTAGTCTGTGTGATGGTGGATTACCTGGGACCAGCCTTAGGGAGCACCCCACCCAAGTTACAGTTTTAAGGTTGGAATAAACAATAACATATTTCTTTGTTTCATAAGAACCTAACATTTTTATTCATAGAAAATACATCTTCAATGCCTTTTCTCTGTCGTCCTTCTGGCACTTCCAAATTTAGACTAAACTATGTCAGATTATTTTGTTCCTTACTTTTCCAGTGAGGTTTGGCTTATCTAATTTGAAAGGACAAAAAGAGAAGCACAGGGAGCTGTCTGCTAATAAGAGTTCATTTCTGTCCTAAGGGTTTTGCATTAGGCCCAAACAGGCTGTTACTACATCTTGTGGTAGGTTATGTCTTGTTTGTGTCACCATGGGTCTGAGGATGATGATCAATTGTTATTGTACACTCTTTTGACCAAATTTGGCTGGGAAAGTCAGTATGCTGAAGGATTTTGAGGGTTTTCCAAGGTGAACAGGAACAGCAATTGATATATCTATTTTATTTCCTAAAATTGAATGCTGAAGTTAACCAGTATTCATATGTTCCATTTTCAAAGCAAATATAGTAGTTCTGTCTCCTCTTAAACTGTAGCAGATCATTCAGAGCGGGCTGGGAAACGCTGCGTATGTGTGTATGGGTATATATGGAGAAGTGTGTTTGAAAAAAGAAAGCACTTAAAGCAAACACTTCAAATTTAACTCACAATAAATTAAGGGTAATAAGTCTGTTCTCTTGTGTTTGATCGACTGTCAGAGAACCTCAGAAAGAAAGTAAGGAAATGAGCTGTTAGATGGCCCTTCCTCTTTATATCACATTCCTTTTCCATGTTCTTGATTTCTTCTAGTTGGGTTTAACATCTTATCATTGCTTTTTTTAAATGTACCAAGTCCTTAGAGAGAGATTTTTGTATTGGTATATTGCCTTCCAAATATTTTAATAGAAGTTAATTTCTCCCTTTAAACACAGGAGCTAGTTCTTTGATCTTCTCTTGGCTTTTGATTAGTTCTCCTTGTGTTTGATCCTGAGCTACATGTAGTTTGTTTTCTTTAAGTACTACCAGAAAAGCATTTTCACAGCTCTCCTTTCTGAAATGAGGGAAAAGAGATTTTCAGACTTTTTTATTGAATTGAGGGAGGAGGCAAACAGAAGGGTCTATGTCTGTAGGCATAAATTCAGCAGAAAGACTTTTAGACTAGCATTAGCAATGCCACAATGTATAGGAAGTAAAAATTGAGGGAATATCCTTAGTTCAGATTGAATTGCCTTTGTCTTTGAGCACCACTTCATATGAAAACATTTCCTTCACCAGTTTAAGATTGTTTCACATGCGTATAAGACAGCCAGGAACACAGAGATGAGTTTGGTTTAAAAAAATCTTGTAATAAAAAATTGTTCATTCTCCTTCTTTGATAAATGCTTGGTGGTAGTTCAGTCTTTGTCAAGCATATGGTTCTTTATAGGGGGCGTCTTCACAGCACTGCCTTTGGGGAATGCTGCAGAGACAGGAATAGCTCTGGGTGTCAGTGTTTGCCTGTGCCAACTGCCTGATCAGATGTGAACGTTCTGCTCTAATAATGTAAATCAGAAATAAGAACCCAAACTCTCGTGAGATTCACTGTGACCAATGGCCAGAGAAAAGACAGAGCCATCACACCTGCTCTTCTAATGCTTTGTAGAAGCAATCAGTATCCTTAATTACCAGCTGGAGACCTGTATTTTTAAAAACTCATTTGTAGTGTTTTTAAAATTAGTGCAGATATCTATGTAACAGGATTTTTGTTTTTGCTTTTCCATGTACCATCAACAATTTCTGTAGCTGAAGAAGAAAATTCTGGCATAATGAAAGCAAATATTCAGATGCAGTGCATCCTCTGTGTTCAGCAACGCCTCTGAGGGAACCCACAGAGCCAATGCACTCAGCTGTATTACAAACTCTTTTAAGTTTGCATCTCTTTTGCTTTCTGGTGCATGCATGTGATACAATAGCAGGAACAGAACCTGTTTTCAGTGCCTTACTTGCAGTACCCAAGTGAGCCTGGATTTCTAGTACTGCTACTTCTGTGTCAGAGTTGTTGTGTCTCATGTAGAGCTCCTTGTTGATTCTCTTCAGTTGTTCATAATAAGATGTAGCCTTTTGCAATACCTCTAGGCATATATATTGCAGGTTTACATAGAGGTTAGTGTTACCCTTTGGGTCATCTTCCACTCCTGGAGCAGTAGTCTGGTGTAATCCATGGAACATCTGCCCTAGTCACCACCTCAAGCTAAAACCTTCAGCAGGATTCAATATTAGATCAATCCTACAATCTTAAAGCACAGTTTCCATCAAAGAAAGAAGGTTGGAACACCTCGGTGTATTCCAGTCAGTC
>WEIU01009111.1:168769-200119 GCA_013389925.1 Aegithalos caudatus
ATCTGTGTTCAGCAACGCCTCTGATGGAACCCACAGAGCCAATGCACTCAGCTGTATTACAATCTCTTATAAGTTTGCATCTCTTTTGCTTTCTGGTGCATGCATGTGATACAATAGCAGGAACAGAACCTGTTTTCAGTGCCTTACTTGCAGTACCCAAGTGAGCCTGGATTTCTAGGTACTGCTACTTCTGTGTCAGAGTTGTTGTGTCTCATGTAGAGCTCCTTGTTGATTCTCTTCAGTTGTTCATAATAAGATGTATCCTTTTGCAATACCTCTAGGCATATATATTGCAGGTTTACATAGAGGTTAGTGTTACCCTTTGGGTCATCTTCCACTCCTGGAGCAGTAGTCTGGTGTAATCCATGGAACATCTGCCCTAGTCACCACCTCAAGCTAAAACCTTCAGCAGGATTCAATATTAGATCAATCCTACAATCTTAAAGCACAGTTTCCATCAAAGAAAGAAGGTTGGAACACCTCGGTGTATTCCAGTCAGTCTCCTCAAATGAAGATGTTTCCTAGAAAAAAAGCACTTTTACAACCTGCCAGAATATTTGGAGTTCACAGCAAATGCTGCTTTTCAGACAAACTGTGAAGTTCTTACGCAGCTGGGATTCTCTTGTGGAAAAACTCACACTGCTACCAGAAGCCTTTGGCTGACCTAAATGGATTAGTGTTCTTATTCCAAGGAAATCATAGATGAGTGGCAGATTTGCATGGACAGGTACCACCTTACTCTTCATTTTTGGATCAACCACACAGATACCTTGTTAGCATTCTCAAAATGCCACGCACCTCCTCAGATTTACTCCAGCCTTCTGGCTTGTTTCACCGTCTGTGTGGATTGCCTCACTCAGATTTTGTAGGCATGGTGATGTTTTAATAAATGACACGGGCTTATATAGTGTTTGTTTAGGATGTTCACTGTGATTTCTTTAATTCTTAATTCTACTTCATAATTTTACTAAGTGCCAGTTTTGTCAATTTGAATGGGGCACAGTATCAGATGTTTCACATAAATCAAGATAGATTGCATTTTCATTGACCTTCTACTTCCCTTTAATCTTATCTCTGTCAAATACTGACCCTACTATTTTTTGTTGATAGGGAGTAAAAAGTCACTTAATTCCAACTCTCTCCTACTAGTTGTTACTTTTTGTTTGGCTCTCTATTTTAATACATTTTTTATGTCATATAGGTATGTATGCCTGGGGCCATGGCCTGGATGTCCCCCCCCACATCTATGCAAATTGTTCCACACACATTTTGTGCCATTGTCTTCCAAGAAATACCAGCCCTTCTTCCTTCTCCAGGCCTCTGCCAGATGACTTTATTAAGTAGCCTTTCTAACTTTTCATAATTAAGCTAAATAAAAAAAAACCAAAAAAACCTGTATTTATATTTTTAAATGAATGTTAATAGAGCTGCAAACTTACTGTTCTTAAAAAAAGTTCTCTTTCTCATTCTCACTTTTTTTCCACCTATAAAACACTTACATAAAACAAATGAAAATTTAAACCCCTAGAAACTACTCTTTCTTGCCCTGAAGACTGCTAAAATTATCACAATTATTCAGGCAGCGCTAACTGTTGACAGAAGTTTTTGTTTGTTTAATGTAGCTACTGTATTTCATTTAGAAACTACTAAAAATACAATCATCTTAGAGACCATCTGCTTAAAATGACAGTGCATACTAGGGCTAAATTTTTAAAGTTCTTTTCCTGCTTTGTTCATTAGCTCTCCAAAAACTCGTTACATAACAAACTCTGTATTCAGTACTACTGTACTACTAATGGGCCTTTTGTTTAGTTGGGTTTTGGTTGGTTTGTTTCTTGGTTGGATTAAGTAATGCACATGTTGAGAAGGAGGAAATTTCTTTTTTGCAGAGAATTTGTCAGTAGGAGTTCTCACACTTTGACATCTAGTTATTTGCTGTAAAACAACTAATTTCAAGTGTTCCCCCTTGTTCTCTTTTCATTCAAGCTGTTTTCTTCTGGTATTTTGTATGATCTCCAAAATATCTGCACTTGGCACCTAGGATTGAAAATGAGAGTAAATTAGAAATGGAGGTAGGATAAATAATTTGTCTTCAGTGAGGTTATTGGATTTTGATTTAGTTTCTTATTTTTATTTAAACAAAAAAAAACTGGAAGGTGTCTTTGGTTTGTTTAGAGCCGTTTCTATAGAATGCATATCTAACAGGTTCTTCAAACCTGTTAGGAGGTGTTAACATTGTTAATTGAAAGAAAGCAGATAGATATAAGAGGAAGCCACCCTGTCAGATAACATTGTTTCTATGATCTCTAGAAATTTAAACATAAAAAAGTGTGCTTAACCAGTGAATCCCTTACTTTTCACCTGTTAACAGGTGAAGCTGTTAAGCTGGAAATATGATGTTCACAGTCTTCGGCTACTGAAGTTTGTAGCCTTCCCTGATACCTTTTACAATGTTCTCTGACTTTTCAAAATATCAATTAAATATTAAAATCTATTTGAACCTGTGAAGATATCTCTTGCAAAGATTTCCAACAGTCTATACAATCTAAAAATTCATTGGAACAGTCCATATGTGATTTACTACTACATCTTTATGATTTCTTTGTATTAAATGTTTAATGTGAATTCTAAAATTCATGAGTTAACTTACGCTTTGTCAGAAGAGAAATAACCAATGAAATTCTGGTGTTTTTTTTACATCTCATATTCATATTCTGAATCTCCATAAAGATACAACTGCAATGACATCTCTCAATCTGGCAAACGTCACATATGAGAAGAGAACAGAAAATCCTTCTGTTCTGTAGCAATTCATTATTATTGTAAAGTGAGTCTTCCTTCCCTGAAATGTGGAGAGTTGTTGTATTTAAAGTGTGCATAGTTTGGAGAGATGCTGTGAATTTCCCTTGTAATGTATACTAGGCCTCAGTGCAGAGAAATCCCTATAATATAGGAAAGGAGACCGGTGATCAGGATTATTTTATCGGAATATTATAGCTGGACTCTGCAACAGGTCTACCAGGGGTTTTTTGGCAATGAGGTCCCAAACCATCATGGTAACTGCAACAGAGAACTCTTTTGCAAGTTATCTCTTTTTCCTAATTTCCCTCTTCTAGCATGAACATGTACCACTAGATGGAAGATGGTCAAAATATTTCTATGGCACAAAAAATAAACTTTTGGGGAAAAGGCATGTGATAACTAAGTATATCATGCAGAGAGGTTGAATGTATCGCTGATTTTAGGGACACAAAGTCCAAAGCCATTTCCATTAATGATTTTACCCATAAACCCAGATTGGAAAAATGCACCTGAAGTGACTGATTTATTTTAATTTCAGGTCTGGAAGCTGCATAATATGTACTGGGACTTGTTCAACATACTTGGATTCATTTCTTTTATGTGATGCTAACGACATCTCATATTTTGTAGGATTAAAGTAAAGTGCAAAGACTTGAGTGCTCAAGTAGGGCGAGAAACTTCTAAGAGTTTTACGTTGATCATATCTGGAAAAAAAACCCAAACAAAAAACAAAATTGGTCATTGCTTTCTATGTAAGATAGTGATTGATATTGCATAGAGATACCAATAAGTGAAAAGGACTTTTTTACAAATTAGGATTTCATAGCAAACCATAGTGATACGAGCATGTATTTTCTTTCTTATATTCAGATTCCATATAACTTTTTTTATTTAGGACACTTTATCAGTTACAGAACTAATTCCACAAAGTTACTTCTCCTAGTTATATTTTATGTAATTATTTTTCCAGAGAAGTACAGTTTAAAATGAAAAATTCTTCATATTTGATTTTAATGTTTGCTTTGATAATAATGGAGAAAAAAAGATTTTATTTAGACATTTATGTTTTCTTTGTTGACCTAACTGTTGGAACATTTATCCACTAATAGCAGAATTTTTGATGAATCTTTTGTGTTTGCTTTCACACAGAGAGTTTGGATGGCGGGATCCAGAGCTTCCAGAAGTTATACAGATGTTACAGCATCAATTTCCCTCAGTACAGTCAAATGCTGCAGCCTATTTACAACACCTCTGTTTTGGAGACAATAAAATAAAAGCAGAGGTAAGATTTATAAACCCTTTTTCCAGCAGTGATGCTGTCTGCTATTTATCATCAACAATTATTTATGTGTGCTTTAAAAAACTTAAAAGAGACATCACGGATATATGCCTGGACCCATTTTACTAAAGTCACTTGTTACTGTTACAAAATGTAAAAAATGCATGAAATACTGTTGTAACTCATTGTTTTGTTTTCTTTGCAATAGTTTGATTGATTGCATACAATTTAAACACTGTACCATAGTTGTTCAGTAATCAGCTAGTGGTGTAGTCTTGATCTCGTTGAAACATATGGGCATTTCCTTAGGGCTCTTCAAGAGGCGTCTAGACACTAAATACAAACACAGAAAATGAAAATGAAGTGAAAAAGTTCTAAATCAAAGCATGCTTTAATGCATAATTGTGTGAATAGGTTTAATTTCGCTGGGTTTGCAGCTTGAATGGTGCTCATTGGTCTATGATCTTGGAATTCAGTGCAGATTCTAAAATGTATCTAAGTGTATCTAAAATGTAATTCAGACATCACTATAGAGCTTGTTCCGTACCTGTAGCTGACAGGTACTTCTTTCTTGTTTGTTCCCTGTGGTTAATGGGACCAGCACAGCTTTTGGCACAAGTTAAACAGAAGGAAGGCAGCTCTGAGAGATCTGACAAACACACAGCAGTCAATTAAAATTGAATGAGTGAAGCTGTTACCAGCCCCAACTGCTTCCCCTGGCCCTCTCAGAGACACTGCTAATCAGGGACATGTGGTGTGCACATAAATCTGTGCCTATACTGGCACCTTTTAGCCTGGCATGTAAAGGTAAACTGAGATCAAGATCTGCTGTTGCTTATTTGTCAGAACTATGCCGTGATGCTGGCTTGCCAGTGCTTCATCTTCTTCACCCTCAGCACAAACCACTCTGTGAATCTATCCCACTATAGAACCTTCCCTTAGAAGCTTTTTCATGCTCAGGAAATTCCTTAGTGAGTAAGGATGTAGTCTGCTGGTGTTGGCAGAACTGCACTGGTTGCATACATCATATCAAACATCTTAGAAATAGTAATAAAAAAAATTTACATGAATATTGAAGTGAGGAATGTTTGTGCACTGGAGAAGAGAACTCTGGTACAGGTATTACTGAAAATTTCAACTGTGCACTCTCTCTGTGCTCAACGCTCATTCAGAAAATAGTTTTTAGTAAAAAAAATTGATAGATCTCTGAGAAAGGCAGTTAAATTATTAGAGCAATTTACTCATTGCACAATCTCTGCTGCCTCCTGTTAGCCATAGATTGAGACCCCTCAAGTAGCTGTCCTATTTGAGGGAGGCAGATGGTTTAATTTCTGTTGCTAACCATTTAGGGAAAAAAGTGTCTGATCGTTGTTGATCTCACCCATCTCAGCAGTCTTGGGACATCAGCCTTTGTAAGCCTCAGGCTCATGAGCTGGAAGGGTGAAGGTCAGTAAACAAAACAGTAGAGCACTGGGCAGCATTCTGAGCTTCTTCTGTGAGAAAGGATAGCAGATAAAACAAGCATTCCCCCACTTCATCTGTTATTATTCAGGACTTTTATTTGCTCCTTACTGTGTAGCACATAAACTGCTATGGAAGCAAACCAAAAAACCTTTCTTAAAACAATTCGTCTAAGAATATGCTTTCAAACTTCTGGTATTTTGGATTTTTGTAAGACAACAAAATAATGGGACATATTGTATACTTTCCTAATGCTTTGTGGAGCTTTTCAGCCTAAAGCACCCAACATTATCAAACTATTTATCTCTGTCTGTCTCTACCTAACCTGTATTATTTAATGGTAACTCCTGTTGTGTTTAGGTCATGGCTCAGCAGAGTCCTTGAAACAGTTTCTGTGTTTGCTTGTTGGGATCAGGGTCTACCCAAATGGCTGAGTAGTGTGCCTGGGGCCTGCTCGACCTTCCACTGAATCACAGTTTTCAAAGGAGCCTTTTGTCTGAGAGTTTAAAATCCTGTTGATAAGGAGACATCACAATAGATATCTCAGATTCTTCCTAAGTATATATTCAGCCAAGAGGAACTTGAGCAGTCCTGTTAAGCCTGCATGGGACAACTCCCGTGCCAACTGTTAAGGATGTGTCAGAATTATGAGTTGAACTAACACCTAAATAATAGAAACTGATTCCAAAATTCTCTTTTCTGCCAAGTGTTTGTGTTGTAATTGTCTGTTGTGGCGACTTCTCCTCTGTCTGAGAATGACCACATTTAATATCTAATTCCTTCTTTATGATAGCAGCATTCCAATCCTGCCTGCACATAGTTACAGGGAATCCTGCCAACTCTGACACAAGGAAAAAAGCACCAGGATACAGCACATTTTCCTTACAATCCCTTAGTGAGATTATAGAGCAAAAAATTATTTTGAAGCAGAGAAGACTGCTCTTTAATGAAATATCTAGCTTTAATATAGCAAAGGACTTGGGCTAGAGATAAGAAAATGTCTTGGTGGTCTTTCAAATCCTAGAGAAACAACAAACGTTTAAGTAAAGTGTAAGTAAAGAATGCTGCTGCTATTTTGTGTGCCTGACAGGCACTGAGGAAAAATGGAATTAACAAAATAATTTTCTTAGTGATAATCTTCAATGTACACTTCAGTGTACACTTGAATGTGCATGCACAGAGAGAATAATATTATACAACAATTCAGTTTATTTACCTGGTTGTATTGAATTTGAAATATAATGCAGTTGTTAAAGTTTCAACTCTGGAGTTACCTGACAGGGAAGAAAGTTCTCTTAACCTTTGTCACTATTGAGCATTGAATTCTCATAGCAATAATGGCTATTAATAGTAATTAATGGCTATTACATCCAGTGTTTCTGGACATAACTGTTCTGAAATACTTTTTAAAATTATTATTTTAAGTGTGATTTGTACTGTATAACCTATCCAAAGCAATGATTAATGGTCTGTTCTCTGAACCTGACCATTCTTTCAGTCTTCCAGTTTTGTTTTTGTATAGTGGCAGACTTGTCCTACACTCATAAATTAAAGGGATATGTATAAAATCCCTCCTCATGTACTTGGTTGGAAAAAGGCCTACCTTTTATTCCTTTTGTGGAAGAGTGTCACCTAAAATTTAGACAGAAATAGAAAATAGCATCTGTGGTTATATTAATTTCTGAGGTTCCTAGTACCTTTTATGGGTTTACCATTATGTTTTTGTCTCCTAAAATATTTCAAGTTATGTGACTAAAGTGTGGAACACTACCCCTTGCTTCCTCTGAACTCCTGTCAAGAAAAGGAAGTGGAAATGCTCTCCAGAAAATAACTGAAAAAAAGATGCTTAGTCAAAAATGTTGGATGCATGGCTAGGCAAACTAGAGATATTTTTCCCTTCATGATCATGTTCTTTATAGTAGGTGTTATTTCTAGAGCACATTGATCACAGGTGTGTTTATGAATTTGGTGGTGTCACTGAAAATGTGCTTTTATTGCTGCATCAGCATAAATGTCCTGCTCAGTCTCTTTACATGAGGTCTGCAAATCCCCCTCTCTATCTCAAAGTACTTCAAACAAAGTTGTTACCTGTTTATGTGAAGATGTCCCGGGCTAATGCTAAAGTTATCAGAAGTAATTTTTTTTTTTCTCACGGAATAAACCCAGCTTCTGGAGTGAATCAGGTTTTATTTCTGGAAGAATTTGTATTTTTCCCCTTCCAACCCTGATCACAGCAGAACAGCAATAGGTAAATGCAATAAATACTGGCCATTGATAAAGGTGGTGCTGTTACTTCTTGCAGGTACTGCCACTTCTATGCTGCTCAAAACCATTCAGTGCAAGTCTTTATTTCACAGTACAATTGTAACTGCTGCTCTAATCTGAAAGTTTTTCACAAATGCTATTTCTGAGTCTCCTTGAGTCTTGCTGACTGCAAGGCAGGTGCTCTAACATGCTCTCAGTAGTGCTTCTCATTCTCTACCTTTATTCCCTGTGCTGGGTGCTTATGTGGTGCAGTAGACATTAGAATGGAGCTGAAAAAATCGGACAATTTTTGCTAATGTTTGATAGTTTGATTTTTCATTCTCCTTTTGAATAGTGACCAATTATCACTGAAGGTCTCACATAAGTAGAAGGGGTCATAGGGAAGCAGAAGTCTAAAGATCATAAAAGTTACCAGGCAGCCCATTACAGTTAGGCATAATAATTCCAAAATTCGGAATGTCAGCATACTTCAGTACGTTCTTACATAAATTCTTCTTTCACTTGTGACAGTGAAGCATGTAACTAAAAGGAAAAAGGGAAGGAGGGAAGAAGTCTTGATCAGATATTTGAAGGCAAATGAAAAGCCTATCAGGCAGAAGAGCACAAGAAGACCCTTTCAGATGGCGATTTTCTCCTCAGGAGAGGCTCTTACATCAACAATGCTGAGATTGTGAGCAGAGCCAGAGTAGCTGCTCCTGGATGCCAAGAAGGAACAGACAGGGGATATAGGGAAAGGAGAAGCATTTTAAAATACTCTGCAGAGACCATTTCTTTAAAAGAGCACATTCAATTAAACACAGGCTTCATTCTTCCACAGCATTTTTCTCTTTCTATAATGACATTTTCCTCCTTTGTATGAGGTCACCATATAAAAGGATTGAATTGTGCAGTTTCACACGCCAACACCGTTTTGCTCCCATGGAATATGGCAGCCTGCCATCAGCTGCAAAGGTGTAACAGGTCACTCAGGGGTTTTGGCACCAATGATTCCCTTCCTCAAGCTAGGAAATTAATTTTTGCCAGCAAAGTCAGAACACTTGAGATTCTCATCTCAGGAAAATGATTCCAAGTTTCCAAATAAAAGAACTGCAACTACTGAACTGTCCTGCCTGAAGCCTTCCCTTGCATCCTTAATAAATATTGCTGAATTGGACAGTATCCTCTTTATCTTGGAGAGCATTTCTCTAGACTCCCTTCAGAAGAAAAGTATCAGTCCAGACACTGTCACATGGAGTTCTAAAAACTGAGTGACTGCGCGCTGAAAGCATCTATTTTCCCAACTCACTGAAGCCCATCATTCACATTCATTTTGTCATTAATCTAAAGATGTTTCTGCATCTTCTTCTGTGAGTTCTTTAGACTGTGCTCAGCACCCTTTCAACACAGCATCCTGCTTGTTCACATGTCAGACAGTGGACATAAACTCCATTAGTCACTTGTTTATCTTCTTTATAATACAAATAGTTCAGTTTTGTATTAACTTCAGTGCTGTCCATTACACTGCTAGATTGCTCATGGTCAAGGATACATGCATACCTGCTTCTAGCATGGTTTTCTCCCAGGGAATACTTGCACTTAGTATGGGGTGATGGAGAAACAGTCCATAATATTGCTTTTAGATATGCTGACTGATTGCAATCTTCATAGTATTTGAAGGATGGGAACTGCTCAGATCATCCTCAGAGAGTATCTTGGTTTGATTTCTACAGTGTTCTGCAAAATTCCACTCTGTTTCCATAAGGATAGTCAGAGAAAACAGAATATCTTACCATGCTGCAGGCTTGGGGAAGAGAGTTACTGGAAAAGCTGGAATGCTGCCCAGCAGGAAAGGATCTATTTACCTGGTGCTGGTTAACAGCCAGCTGAACATGAGCCAACTGCGCCCAAGTGGCCAAGAAGGCCAATGGCATTGTGGCCTGTGCCAGCAATAGTGCGGCCAGCAGGACCAGAGCAGTGATTGTCCCCCTGTACTTGGCACTGGTGAGGCTGCACCTTGAGTGCTGTGTCCAGTTCTGGGCCCCTCACTACAAGAAGGACATCAAAGTGCAGGAGTATGTCCAGAGAAGGGCAGCAGAGCTGCTGAAAGGGCTGGTCGTGCAGATGTGCCACTTAGGGGACATAGTTTGGTGGTGGACTTGGCAGTCCTGGGTTAGTGGTTGTACTTGATAGTCTTAAAAGTCCTTTCTAACACAAATGACTTTATGTTGGTTCTCTTCCCTATGTGTTTGAATAAAAATTTTAGTTCTGGATTCACTTTCCCATACATAGCCTTGCTTTTCTCCTTTAACTTCTAAAATTGCTTTGGTTAAAGGCTGGATTTTGGCTTGTACCCCGGTGATACTGTCAGTTTGCCATTAAAGACGTTATGAGAACTCCTTTAATCTCTTCATGCAAGAAGATGTAGACATAGTATTTAATTTAAATGAAAGAAGTATCTCACAGGTGATACTGAAAAGTAATGTAGTAGTTGCAGAGGGACTGCACAGCATTTGTTGTGAGTGCATTTTAGTGCAGAAAACGTGTACACCTTCAGAGAAATTTTACTTCCCTGTTTGGTTGTAAACATTTTGTTAGTACTTTGATAACCATAATTTTCTTATGTTAAAATAACTCTATGGGTAAAATCTCAGAATTTGAGAAATTGCTTCCCTCAATGGCTTCACAAGGAATTTCCTATTGTCATAATAGTTTTTATGTTAAAAGGTGCTTGCCTGTACCTGATTCCTAAAACAAGTACTAAGGTGTCCATGCTTTTGCTTACCTGTGTTTAGATTACTGCAGTACAGTTTGATTCTATACCCCCATGCCCGTAGGCAGCTCTGTTCATCTCTGCAGGCTGATGTCAAGCATTTTCAATACACTTTCTGTGTAATTTTTACTGGTAGAAATTACTCATATGAAGTAAAGCATCACCCAGTGGCATATCCAGAAACAGTTTTTATGTAAGAATTATTACTATTATTATTATTATTTTCTAAAGCCTCATTGATGATTTTACGATACTTATTTTTCAAGTTCTTACTCGTCTCTAGTTTGTTTTCTAAGAAGTCAATTAACAGATAGTATACCATTTTGCAATAAGGGTTGGGATTTTTTATTGATGGATTATATACTGTCAAATATTCAAAGACAATATGCTGCTTGTTTGTTTTTTTTATACTTTACTCTCAAAGTATTTTTGGAAATGATCCTTTGATTTGTCTTTTGTAAATTGTCTTAGTTTGCATTGTCAAAATAGTTTCTGCAACAAGGCTTTCCACTCTTAGCATCCTGTTATTCAAGGATATGATTTTACACTGAAAGTGAGGTCTAACTTCCACTCAGAACCATCAACAACACCAGGGAGTCTTGCTCTTCACAGTAAGAGACAAGAAAGACAAGGTATACAAATAGATATATGATTACTTCTTGTCCCACTATGTTCAAGGGTTTTGTTCTTTAGCATGGGGGATGCCATTTTTCATTCCACTTCAAAATTTATTTATATTTTAACGTTAATTTTCCAAAGAGCTTTTGAACTACTTTAAGAATTTCAGCCATAAGAGGCTACACTGTTACAGTATTTCTGGTGTACTGCATATACCTTACATGAGAAGTAACTTTGAGGGTAAAAGAGTTGACCTGTAATTACTAAATGACATTTGGTCAACTGAGTGGTTGATTATTACAAAAGCAAACTGTGACAGGAACAATTAATTTGATCAATTTGAGCATGCATTGTTGGAGTTTTCTCTAGCATACATATGATTCAAATACACTCCTGTCATGTTGTGACACAAAAAAAAACCCCACATATTTATGTTTCATTATTATCAGACAGAGAAGAGAGAGGGGTAAATATGAGGGTGTCACAAATAATGAACATGTTAAGTAAAAGCTGTACACGTTAATGTACTTGAAATAAAAAGGGTTTATACTGAAAGCACTTGACTAAGTTTCAAACCAGTGGCCCATTTTTAGCCCTGCATGATGATGGATATTCCCATAAATGGGGATTTTTTATTACTATTACTATTACTATTACTATTACTATTACTATTACTATTACTTACTATTACTATTACTATTACTATTATTATTATTTCATTTTATTCTTCTTAAGGGTGATAAGTTGACAACAACCTGTCAATATCAACTCCTACTTGGCTTCGGGTTGAAACCATTTGTGAGGGTTTGACCCCAACCAGCAGCTAAACTCCATGTATCCAGTCGCTCACTTCCCCAGAGTGGGATGGAGGAGAAAAACAGGCTAAAAGTGAAAAAACTCAAGGAATGAGATAAAGACAGTTTAACAAGGAGAGAAAAAGCCACGTGCACACAAGGAAAGCAAACCAAGGAATTAATTCGCCTCAGCAAAACAAGGAATTTCCTATTCCATCTCTTTGTATGGGCAGGCAGTTTGCCTGGCATTGTGCATCTTGTGGCATTCTTACAGTCCCACTAATTTGAACTGGGATATAGGGCTAAAGATATCTTTTCCCCTGCCCTATTAGAAGCCCAGAACAGCTGAACGATGAGTCCCCTTTTTGTTTGAAATGGAAATTATGCCCTTCTTTTCTCCCATGATCAAAATTCCATCACTTGGATACACTAACTATGGCTTGCCTCACATTCTTTCCACAGAATTTTTTTAGAAAATTTAGTAGTAGGCTAACCCTTGTTTTCTACTATTGCTGTTTGGTTTTGATTTTCTCCCTTTTTTCTTTTGATCCCATCTTCTCTGCTGTGTAACCACTCGTGATCACTCTGCTGCCTTCCATTTTATTCATTCCAGCAGTCAGTAGCTTGAATTCTTTTTCTCTGTTAAGGCAGGCAGATAGATATAAATGGGTTTGTTTCTCCTGGGTAAAACAGTGATATCTGCACTTCAAGCCCTTCTCTATTGATAGGTGTACACTAGAGTTTATATGACATTTCAGTAACTACAGTGCCAATTTCAAGTGTCACATGTATCTACTCTGAATGTCCCTTTTACACAATCTCTGTAATACCCTCTCTTCTCTTTCAGTTTTGCATGTAGTACAAGCCCGTGGCTGAACATTTTTCCTCTTTAATATTAACCAAAAAAGGTGAGGCAGAAATGGCTACATTGGTCTTGACACAATACTCTGTGTGAACACGGTTAAGACCACCTAAATATGAGTGGTCTTAATTACAATGCTAATAAGAACCCAGTTTCATTCACTTCACATAAAGTATTGTAATTATGTTTCTCAGTCTGGAGACCAACACTGAGTTACTAAACAATATTTACGAAAATATATCACTCTATGTTTTCTTGATAATATATTGTCTTTATTTTGCTAATAACTTCCACAAAAAATGATAAAGTGGTAGGCATTTTCACTTTTTCACAGGAAAAAAGCATAAAAGTGTACCTTCTGTCTGGTAATTAAATTTTATACTGACAGTCCTTCTTTCTAAAGCTTTTCTGAATGCATTTCTGTGTTTAGTTTTGCCGTCTTACTTATACAGTATCATTTTATGATACTTCTCTTGTCTGATGAGAGGGTGCATCTCTGTTTTGTGCACAGTCTTTACAGTGGTTAGGTATTAATGAGTGTCACTGAGTGCTGTGCTGTGTCCCCATACTATGTGCTTTCTGTAGCACTAAAGTGGAATTTTACACTCTGGGATCATTAAACCACGGTTATTCTTAATTTCATCATCAAGATAATACTATACCTGAATTATATTAATGATTTACTGTGTACCTGGCATATACTTCACTTGATTTAAGATCAGGAAAATGTTCCAGTTGTTCAACAGGTGAATTAATGACATGCCCCATGGGCCTAACATTTGGTTATATGGGGGAAAGGCAGATTTAGGATGTCAAGTTGGGATGTTACTGAAGATTGCATAACAAAGTAGTGGCAGACTACTGGGGCCAGTTCTTTCTTCTAATCCTCTGCTCTGCTAAAGGATCATGATGAATGCTTTGGGTTTATAGCATTCACATTTCAAAATTATTTCTTTGGAAAAAAGCTTCAGTCATGTACAGTGGCATGATTTTAAAAAGAAGTAGCTAAGAGTGCATTATTTCATAAATGTAATGGAGCACATAGTTGTGGTCGGGGTTTTGTGAGTTAATGCTAGATAAACAAAAATTAGGCATTTTCTTGCCTTCCTGTTTTCAGTTGTTTTCTATCATACCATTCTTTCTCGTCTTGAGAAGAGACTGAATCAAACAAATTTACAAGGTGACTTAAAACATTATTTTACAAAATAATGGGCTTAATATTGAAAATGCATGTTGGTATTTTTATCTCAACACTGCTTTACACTGCTTTGGTGTTTCTCCCTTCCCACTCCCCAGTTATTCCCTATACAGGGAATAACCAAAAGGACAGGTTTTTTTTTCCCCACTCTTGCAAGAAGTTTCTCTGTAAGGTTTTTCTATGATAGTAATGATCAGCAACAATTATTTAGACTGAAAGTGAGCCAAAAAAATTATATATATTTAAGTAGTAGTAGTATTAGCGGTAGTTGACAAATGTCCATGTTTCATTTGTTTCATTTCATAATTGCAACTTTGCTCTTTGGACAGTGCTGTTTATTCACTACAGTGGAAGCTCTTAGCAGTGTTCACAAACATCTTTGGGATGCAGAACTTGACCTCTGTTCTGCTGCTGTTTAGGGTCCTGGTTCTGGTCTTCTTGCAGGCTGGAGGGAGTGAGTGAGGCCTTGAAGAAGAACCTGTCTCAACTCCCTGTTTATCTGGGTTCAGCACTTACTCCTACTGTGTCTGCCTCACCGGACATGGGAATACTGGCTAAAGGCTTCTATCTTTTTCAGCTCTGGGTAGTCAGAATAAGCACCTAGAAGAGATTTTCAGGCAATAAATATGATCAGCAAAAGAATTCAGATGTGATTATCTGGTGAAAATGCTTTTCATGCCAGTTAGGAGAAGAAAAATAGCAGTATTATGTGTGTAAGATGAATGCCTTTGTGCTGCTTTCTGTGGTATGCAGTAGACACAGAAAGAACGTTGCACTGTACTGTTCCTCTGTCCACTGGTCTCAGGAAAGCATGTTATATCTGTATCAAAACATTTGCAAAAGCTTTATCTTTTGTATTTGAAAATGCTCAGTGGTAGGGAAAGAAAGGTAATACACTGAAAGACAGTGTCATTTGACATAGGTAGTATGACATTTTGAATGGGTAATAAATATATTTGCAACTTTTTCAAGCAGTATAGTGCTCTACTGTATATGCCATGAATTTCTTTCTATTCATAACTCTCCTGCCAATTGCTTCTCTGATTTATTAGGCTGATGTGTGAATGCAGAGGATCACTTTCCTATTGTAGAGCATATTTTTTATTACTGTTCTCATCATCCAGCAAGCCATGGTAAGACTTTACACACTATATATAGAAATAAAATAACCTAGATTGATATCAGTATCTGTAATTTGATGCTTTCTCAACATATCTCTACTAAAAAGGTTGGCAGCAAAATGATTTCAAAATGAAAATCATAGTCCTGATAAAAAGGACCTGCCAAATGAAACTTTTAAGGTAAAGACCATCAGTTGATCTTCAGAATGTGTTTAAAAAGACAAAGAGATGGCTGTTACTAGGCTATTGAGTATGGTGGCAGCAGAAGGCACAGCTTTGTAGAGACATAAGGACACCTAAGGCTCTAAAACAGGAATGCCCACCTTGAAACCAGTACATGCATATCTATCCATCTATCTATATATATACACACATACATACACACACACACACACACACACACACACACACACATTCATTTATTATATAATACATACTTTTATATATCTATAAAATTTTGCATATTGTTCTGTACGTATTATGAAGTGTATTAGCAATGATGCTGGCATTCACTTGTGCTGGTTTTTACTTCATTTATAAAACTCATGTAAATGGGGAGATTGAAGAAAGATTCTGCAGTGCAGCTTCCTGCTTCACTGCAACTCTTAAACTTCAGGTCACAGCCTGCCTTTGTGAACTCAGACAAAAATTCAAATTTTATGTACCTGGGATTCTATTAGCAAAACTTCCTTCCAAAGAGGGATGTTGTTAGAATGTGTTCATTAGTTCTTGAGGGAGTAGCTTGCTCCCAAAATTCTTGAGGACAGAAAACTCTCATGTGGCTGAGAGATTCTTTGAAGTATAATACATCATTTCTTAGAAGAGAATACCTCCTATTTAAAACACAGTAGAGAATGTCCTGTGTGCAGAGATCTTCAGGTATGATGCTCAACATAATAAACTGCACATGTATTTTTAATCTGAGAAAAGGCCTTTTTATTCTGTGAGGCAAACTGAGGTAACTACAGCAAGCATCAAAAAAGGAACTTCTTGAATTTCCAATTGGAGCTGAAATGTCAGATAGAGTTGTTTTGTTGATTGGGCTTAAATGACTGAAAAAAACCCTTTTTCTTTGGTCTTACTGGTGACCATCTTGTTTCTAGATGGTATTTGTGTTCACATTTACTAAATCTCATTTATGATATCTCTAACTGAATAGAGTGACCTACAGCTTCAGAAATTTTCATATAACATTGAGGTAGTGTCCTCTATTGATTGCTATTGAAATATTTGAAGAGGTGATATACTGTTTTCTCTAAAAAAACTTGCTTTTGATTAACATTTTAAAAATTGAGGTTTTTTATCTTTTTAAACTTTGCTAGGTATCTCGTTATAGGAACACCAGATTTTTTTAGTTGAAGTATATATATCAGTTCTTTTCATGAATAATAAATGTAAACCTTCATTCTCAAATAGATACTAAATTATTTTAAATACCAGAAAGTAAATTATCCAAACCCTTGTTAATCATAATTTTTCATTTAATATCAGACAGTACTAAATCAGTTGATTGGATGAGTAATGCCAATGTCTTTGCATCCTAAGTTAATATTGCTGTTGCACTGCCTATGAAGTCCACACTGCTGATCCTTTTTTAGCATTGTGCATTTTTTGAAAACCAAAGACCTCGAATCAATATCAAGTAGTTACAATAGCTACTGAGGGCTTTGGCATGTGTGTATTTTATCATATTTATGTGTGTTCCCCAGTATATAATGTAGGTCAGTGCCAAGCTGTTAATTTTAGGAGCTATTGCTTTTAACAGTGGGATTGAAAATTGCTTTTCTGATGCCTTCGCAGTCAAACACTTAAGGTCAGCTCTGTGCTTGCAGTTAAAAGCATTGTTTGGAAGATCCCACTAGTCCTTCACGATTAGAGTAGGATACTTGTTCTGTCCTTTAAATGTAATGTTTTTGAAAGTAGTAAGGTAAAGTGCTTTACAATTACAAGTAACTCATGCCTACCCAGGGATTTTTTTTTTCGTAAAATCTAAAATCACATGAAAACTTTGATTTATAATAGGTATAGCTTCCTACCAAGCATGAAAAAAAATGTGTCACAGAGCAGAATACATTAAGGCTTACTGACTGAGAAGCAGCACATTTATTCATACCTTCTCAGGGCAATTTTAGAACACGATTTTGAGTCTCCTCCTGTTCAGAAAATGATTTTGACCCTCTGTCAACCCCACACATAGATCCCAAGATCTAAAGAGGTCACTTAAGAGCCACAGGGAAAAACAAATCTGTACTCAGTAACAGAAATAAGATACCCACTCCTATAAAAAGCTTCTGAGTATTGACCTCATGCTTTCCATCCTCACGTCACACAACCTTTCCACCAAACACCCACCTGGTTTCTGCAGACACAGAAAAAAAAGATCCCCATCCTTCTCCATTCAGTGCAGTTTAGCACAGAGAGAGCAATTCTTATCTAACTTTAAGCAGAACATGATATATACTGGTAGTTGAATTTATTTACATGATGCCTGTTCACAGCTTTATGCTACCTTTGTATCTGATCCAAAAAGTCCTAATGAGAGAGCCATTCTTAAATGGGACCTACATCCAAACCCTGATTTAAATTCCTTAAACAAATTAGACTTTGGAGTTAATGCAGCAATTTGCATAACATTCTGCTCTATTTTCAGCTAAAATTGCTCAGCACTTTTTTAAACCTGTAGCAAATTACTTCAGTAATGAGGCTAAATTACCCTATGATGTTACATGTAAATTTGTCTGTAATAAATCTCATGTGCATTTTCAATGTACAGATTTTGCATTGTCTATCTGCTGTTCCATAGCCACATCAGAAGAAATAATGAGAGGACTTGAAGTTTGAACTAATATATTTCTCTTATGAGATGTGCTGCACTAAATATTATTCCATATTCTGTTCTGATGAGTTGTTTTCTCCCCTTCACATCCATTTCAAGTTCTAGGAATCAGCCCTCTGAAACTAGCTGGCAGTGGGCCTTCCAAACCCTTCTCCAAAAAAGAGTGTAGTTCTTTCCCTCTTAGATGAAAGTCATTTTAGTAATGTAAACAAGGCAAAGGTAAATAACTTTATTTAAGAGAGAATTAACTGCAGTAAAAACATGAGGAAATATAATAATATAATAATTTAAATTATACTGGTTATAAATGGTCAGTGCAGTCAAGTTGCTGTGCAGCCATCTTGGCCTTTGCTGCAATGCCCTGGTCCATGTGTGCACACCAGTCTGCTCCCACAGTGAGCCTGAGAGGAACAGCCAGCTCCTTTGGCTGTAAAAGAGTGTCTCACAAACACTGCATGGCCTATCACCATTTAAAAACTCTTGAGAATTTGGTTTGGCTCACTTGTAGCTTTTCCTGCCAGCTGTGGTGGAACAGAGTTGCTCAAAACCCATTCACATGTGAAGTAGATAGCGCTTGCCCTGCTGGTTGGAAAACCAGTATCAAAGAACATTAAAACAAATTTTTACTAATTATTTCCAGAAGCAGACTTAAACTGAGTTGTCCTTTTAAGTTGGTGTTTATTGGATACATAGCATCACCTGTGCTAGCAGCCAGTTAATTTTTAGTTCTGTTCTATATGTAACAGAGTGGCATTAAAAATAATTCCATGTGTTTAAATATGTGTATTTTGATATATTAAAACATGCTTTCTTAATAGCAGAAATGTCACAGAATAAGTGGCAGATGATGCAGTGTGTTACGTCAATTAAACTGGCAGTTAATCTCTGATATGTACAAACGATTGATTGTTGTTAGATTTCCTTCATCTCTTTTGGATGAATAGTTGCTCAAGAGTGATCATTAAGAAAAATGTGGAAAATAAGCATCTAACCATGAATTAATGTTTGAATTAGGAATGTGGAGCTGCTAATAGTGGAACACTTAATGTCTTACCAGGAAGAGGAGATTGTGTTATTTTAGCAGCACACTTTATCACTGTCAGTGTAACAGTTGTTTTTGTTGGGTTTTTTTTTTTAACCTATTCCTACTTCTCTTCTGTTTCCCTTATATTTTACTTTGTAAGGCAGGGTACTCAGAATTAAATGCAGAAAAGGATGTTTCAGTTGTACCTACTGGCAAAATTTGAACAATATCTCAGATACCCACTTGCTGAGTATAAATAGAAGAGGAAGGGTGTTTTTGGTTTCTGTCACAGAAGTATTTTTAGGCTGTTTTGGAATACTTCATTATCTAACAGTCTTTGGCTGAACTGTTTTATACTTGAAGCTTCACTTTTCTTTCTTTTTGTATCTCCAGCTCTAGATTTTCTAAGGGACGGAACAGGCAATTTCCATTATGCAGCGATGGAAAAATGGGGTTTTGCTTCTTTTCTTTGCTGCTGGAAGGAATAGAATAATTTTCACTCCACAGATTTCACTGAATATATTTCAAAATAGGGTTCAAAATCTTAGTGAGAGTCAAAACAGATAATATCTATTTGCTTTAACTTTGCTTCTACTGTTGGAAAGCCATAAGCAATAGGCCAAATTTCTCATAGCTTGATATGAAGAGAGGTCAGTCACCTATATTTTGTTCACTCTGGTCTCACCGGTATCTATCCCTGAGATCCACAGTGTCTCTGATAGCTCTTTCCGACATCTCCTGTTCCTCTCATCAGCTATTCCAGCTAAAGGTTCTCTAGTGTTGTGTGATTGTTAGCAGTTAGGATTAATAAGCAGATAAAACAGGGTGCAAGTGATCAAATGAGGGGTGTGGCCAGACAAGCATGCTAAAGCAAAACTTATTTATAGATGACCAGTCTCTTTCATCCTGCCCTTCTCTATTTCCTCATGTTGTTCCTCCCCCATACATCTGGGGGGGAGGAACATTGTCTTCCTTTGCCTATCTTGGCCCTTCTGCTAAACATCCTGTGAGTCTGGCACACTGCCACAATCCCATCAGCAAGCTCTTTACCATAGGACCTCTCCATTCCTTCTTCCCTGTGTGCCCACTTTATCAGTTAACAAAGCTCAGGCTGAGCTTCTCCAGTGGTTCCTTCAGCAGCCCATGGAGCAGCGACCTCCCAGACCTGGTCTTTGGTATTGTCTCTTACTCTGCAGGGTTTGTATATGCCAGTATGGTTTATTACTTTTCCTGTCTTGCCTCTGTTTATACACTGGACAGCCATTGAGCAGATGTTCTCACAAAACAGGTGTCTGTACATTCCAAGTATCTATATACTCTTCACATCCTACATTTCATTTCCTTCCACACATCCAAACAATCTGTTGTATTGAATTAGGAAAGAAAGCTATCAAGAATTCATATGTTAAAATCTTACAGTAATAAAGTTGATATAGATATAGATATATAGATATAGATATAGATATATAGATATAGATAGATATAGATATAGATAGATATAGATATAGTTTCTGACATATTATCGATGTCATATTGACTTGTTTTACCAGCACATGTGCTTCAGGGTCATGTGCAACTCACGTCAGATTAAGTGTCTAACAGTCCACTGTTGTGGTAAACACCACTGAGTCAAAGATAAGCCTTGAAACAGATAAATAAATTTCTCATAGGCTCTTGGCATGAGGCCAAGAGAGAAGTTGTCCTTATTAGGAACATAACTGACATCTTCACTGCCTCCAGCAGCAGCCTGAAGCCCTTCTTGAGTCTAAATTTTATTTTCTTAGTGTGGATACGAATACATATTCTCTGATGTAATGCAAAAAAACTTCATACTATGCCAGAGGAGAAGACTCTGTCATCAAGCTGACACGAGTGCACTTTTATCAATCTGTGTACTAGAGAGTCTGGCACCTTGTCCTGTCCTGTCTGCCTTTGTTGTGGCATCAATGGGGCTACTCAAGTGCTTCTAGCCAGCAAGTAGACAGTGACATTAATGGCAGAGAGCCAACTTTAATGGAAAGTTTGAAAATATCCTTTTAAAAGAAAACACATGATTCCTCAGATTAAAGCAGCTTTGTGCATTCTTCCATGGAAATATTTTTTTCCAAAATTTATGTAATCTCTGTTCTTTCAGTTTTCACTTTGATTGGCATAGATTCCTAATCACAGCTCTGTATTTAACAGCTCTCTAACAGTGACTTCCAAAGACATACACAAAACATTTCCAGTGAGAAAATGGAAGGAAAATAACTTATAGAAATTAATGATATTGATAGATTAAGAGAGTCATGAGAAACAATGCAACACAGATTCACCCAACATTGTTAATATTGTTACTCCTTCTCCTCAGATCCTCTTTTTTAATTTTTGGGAAAATATGGTGTAAGAATGGGACAATGCATTCAAGACATGGATGGATGCAACTGGGAATGCTCAGTTGTGCTGGAGAGTTGAAGGTCATTCTTTTGCATTCAGAAGGGGCTAATTTGGGGTTGGTCTGTGTGAGAATAGAGTTGGTTCACTGAATCTCCTGACAAGTTGGTACTCCACTGTTTTAGTAGGCAAACAGACTCTGACATACTCTATTTTCTTTTCTTTCTAGATGTAACAAGGCAGCAGCCACTGATATGTCAATAAATGCTATAGTAAGAAATGTTTTCTTCATCTTAAGTTAGGAAAGAGACATAAGTATCAAACTGAGTTTCGGATTTGATGCCCCTTTGGTGCAAGTTGCTGATTATCCATCCATCCTGGCATTCTTGGCAAAGACATTTGGCAGTAGCACTATATAATTCTCTGATGTCACTAAATGAGCTGAGATCTGCCCTGGGAGACTAGGTCAGAATTGTCCTCCAGGCTGTGCCTCTTAGCTCCCTAAAGCACTTGAACAAATAATTTAATTTCCTTTGCCTCTTTTTCCATACATTTAAATAGATTCGAATAACATCCATCACAGTCTCACAATTTGTCAGGCATAGTTAAGCCTGCTGGAGAGTATAGTTTTAAACATCAATATAGGTATTTGATAGAAGCAGAAAGATGGAGTGAGACTTCTGATGAATAAAAGCCTGTTGTAAAAAAAAAAAAAAAACAAACAAAAAAAAAAAAAAAAAAAAAAAAAAAAAAAAAAAAACAAAAAACAAAAAAAAAAAAAAAAAAAAACCACAAAACCAACAAATAAAAAACTGTATCAGAAACTGAGCTCCTAGTTGTGAACAATCAGCACCATCTCTCCCTGCATGACAGTTGTTCTGCCAAATATCTGAGCTTGGAAATGCAAAGAAAGTTTTAAAAATAAATCTTGTATTTCCCAGGTAAGAATAGGCTCTTTCTTCAGTAAAATTTAAGAAATTTTGTCAAGTTATGTAAAGTGTTATGTAACGTCTGTTTCATTTCAGTTGTATTACCCTTTCTTTCTTCTTCTGACAGAAATGCATTTTAGATTAATTTTTAATGCCTTTGCTTTTAAGAAACTAGTTTGAATCACTTTAGTCTGCTGCTTGCTTCAGGTTCCTGGGAGAGGAGGAGCTGCATGAGCTGAATACTAGTGTGCTGTCAGCTACCACGACTGGAAAGGAAAGGTGCAGCACAGAAACACTGTCTTAATGTAGCAGAACTACACATGTTCCTTTAGAAATGAGGCAAAGATAGCAAAACCTATCACCTGAGAGCATCCACAGGAAAAAACTGCTGAGGAACGTGAGATGCCACTTGGTTGTGTGCAAGGGAAAGACTGGGAAAAAACAGCACAGGCACAGAATCCCTCTGAATAGAGACAGAGCCTTTGGAGTCTTTAGCTGATGTAGAACACAGAATGATTTTTCTACAAAGTAATACTTTTTCTCATTCTTACTCTTTTTTCTTTTTTTCTTTTTTTTTTTTTAGCAGCAAAGCAATTAAAATATTCATTCAACATATTGTGATTTAAAAATATAATTCACAAAGATCAGCCGGCATGTTTTCATTCTGTCGTTCCTGATATTACTCATCACACCAGGCAACTCATATATTTTTTAACTGTATTCTTTCTTCTATCAGATCTTGTTTCTTTTCTGAGGTTGAAGTGTGAAGCTCAGTGGTTGATTCACCTTTTGTAGAACTGATGCACAAATTTTTGTTCCTAGTCTGTTTAGTAAATGTCATCTGTTTTGTCATGTAGGTGGCTCTTCATGTAGCATGCTTGGTTTTGAAAATCTGGTTAGTAGGGAAAGAAAATGTACTTTTATATGAAGGTTAAATGGTAGTGGATTGTAAACCCAAGCAAATAAAACAAGCAAGCTTCACCCCTCACCTCTCCCAGATAAACTTGGCAAATTTTTTTTCTGGATCAGAACTTAGCTAATTATTTAATTGCAAGTCATCCTGTTCACATGGAAAAGATTTGATCAGTGAGATATTTTGGAGCACCTTTTCTCTTTGACCTGCTTTTCTCATTTCTAAACTGAAAGATGTCTTGGATATTCTGAGCAGCAGAAGCATAAACTCTCAAGAAGATTGGTGAGCTTTTCTGCCTGAAATTGATGTATTTTACCAATGTCCATTCATCTCTCTTCATGCATCATGTAGTGCCAGTTGCTGTAGTGTTTGAGGTTACCTGCATACTGCTCAGAAAGTTGCACATGAGTATTGATATAATGCCTATTTAAGGAAAAATATTCTAATTTATCTTTAGACATATCTATACAGTGTGGTAACTGTATAGATATTAAAACATCTCAATTTAACACTGTAACATCATGGTGTGTATGCTTTTTGAGCATAGCTGTTCTATATTTTGGGTTTGCTCTTATTAAAAAAAAATTAAAATATGCCAGATAAACTTGAAGAAAAAGGGAGAACTTCTGTTTAGCAGTGAGTAATTTCATATAGCTCAGTTTTGGAACACTAAAGCCTGAATCACTTTTCTGTCTTTATTTGAAGTGAATCATAGATTCACAAAATCATTTAGGTTGGAAACAATCAAGATGATCTAGTCCAACCATTAACTCAACACTGCAGATTCCACCACTAAGTGCCACATTTGCACGCCTTTTAAATACCTTCAGGGATGGTGACTCCACCATTTCCCTGGGCAACCCATTCCAGGGCTTGATAACCTTTTTGGTGAAGAATTTTTTCATAATATCCAACCTAGACCTCCCCTGACATAACATGAGGGCATTTCCTCTTGTCCTACCACTTGTTACCTGGGAGAAGAGACCAACTCCCACCTGGCTACACCCTTCTTTCAGGCAGTTATAGAGATTGATAAGGTCACCCCTGAGCCTCCTCTTCTCTGTGATAAATAATTCCAGCTCCCTCAGCTGTTCCTCATGGGACTTGTGCTCCAGACCTTCCTCAGCTCGATCGCCCTTCTCTGGATCTGCTCCAGCACCTCTGTGTCTTTCTTGTAGTAAGGAGCCCAGAACAGAGCACAGGATTTGGATTCTCATCACTGCCAAGCAGAGGGGGAGGATTACTGCCCTAGTGCTGCTGGCCACACTTTTACTGGTACAGGCCAGGATGTCCTTGGCCTTCTTGGCCACCTGGACACCTGCTGGCTCATGTTCAGCTTGCTGTAGACAGTTCCTTTTCCAATAGCCAGCTTTCCAGCTGTTCTTCCCCAAGCCCGTAGCATTGCATGAGCTTGTTCTGACAGTAACACAGGACCCAGCACTTCACCTCATTAAAGCTTGTGTTAGATCCATGAAATGCCATACATGTACATAAAGCTTTTAAGTTAGTAGATGAATTCCTAATAGATTTTACTGTTCTTTAACTGTTTGTCTTCCAAGACTTCCCTCTGCAGAGCCCCCAGAATACATGTCCATGTGTCCATGCAAAAACTGCTTCACTTTTTTTTTTTTTGTGTCTTAAATGTAAAATGACCAGCTGAAGTGCCTGGCTTGTTTTGGGCCTTAGCCAGCTGCACCCATGGGGAAACTTCTTGACTTTTTCAGAGATGTCTGTATAACTTGCTTAAAGTTTGTTCTATCATTATACTCCCCGGATATTAGCTATGATTCTCTGTGGTTTCTTAAAATTAGGTCCCAAACTGATTATTCTTTGAGGAACAAGTAGTGCCACAGAACAATAAAAATGTGTTTGAAATGGATTTCACAATAAATTGTGCTTGACCTTCTTGATAATTTGTCTCAAATATTTTTTTTGCTTTTCTGAGGTTGTTTTTTATATGAGATATCACATTAGAAATTTATTTTGTAGGCCAACTTGGGTATACTTAAGACTTCTGTTCCTGCATCATTTAAAGGTCTCCCTCAATATTATTGGAGCAAACTTACCACAATTTATTTCTCATCCTTGTCTTTATATTTCTGGTGACTCCTTTCTTTTCCTTTCAAATTTGCTCATCCCAATTTAGTTGACGTAATGTCCTTACTTAGACTACAGTAGCTGTCCCCATTCCCAGTAATTAAATGTAAAGGCGGAACTCCTAAAAACTTTATGACGTTAAGTGCTTTTATTGTTTGTTTGCTGTAGCCTTGTGGGTTTTTTTCCCTAGCTTGTGATGTGTTACACTTGGAAGGAGATGATGTTTCTCTGGTGCAGGAGAAACCCTTGCCAAGGCAAACCTTGAGGAACCATGAGAAACCTTGATGAGGCAACACTCTTGACTAACTTTGGCTGCTTTTACAGAGGTTCTGGTTTGTCATTGTACAGTTATCTTGCTGCTGAAAGAGTAACACTAGGAATCAAAGAAGTGAAATGTAGCAGCTCTGTGGTGTTACCAGCACACCTTTGCTGGCCTTCAGTCTGCATAAAACACAGCTTAATTACATTGGATGGCATTTGTTAATAGTGGTGTTCATTGCCTAACTGTATGATTATCACTTTGCCCTGTTTCAGATAAGAAGACAAGGTGGAATACAATTACTGGTGGACCTATTGGACCATCGGATGACAGAAGTCCACCGTAGTGCCTGTGGAGCTTTGAGAAACTTGGTATATGGGAAGGCAAATGATGACAACAAAATAGCTCTGAAAAACTGTGGTGGTATCCCAGCATTAGTACGGTTACTCCGCAAGACTACAGATTTGGAAATCAGAGAACTGGTCACAGGTTTGAATTTTTCAGTATTTTTTTGTTCAAACTCTGTCAATCTTGCATGCACAATTCTGTGCTGCATGCCACTTGCTCCTATTTCATTATCCTTTTGTTTGCCATAACAAAAAGCTTTCAAGTCCTTTGGATTTATGTAATGTATGAATGGCTCTCAATACTATGCAGTTTACAGATGTAGGTATGGTTTATGCCTGTCATTGCTGGTTCACTTTGTTCTTGGTTAGCCGTGAGTGCTGTTGCAGGAGATGTGCTCCACACATGGATATGTTATAATGGGAATCCTCTGCTCTCCCTCCTGTCTGGTGTAGGGCTGGCCAGGGAGGAGCCATATTTTACTGAGTTTACTTAGAAACCATTACTTATTGCTTTTATATTCTATGTAGTGATGTTGTGAGAGGGAGGATTTGTTCGGGAGTTTTCTGCCTTTCTCGGGGTTCTGATAGGAAAGTGGGAAACTGTGTTGAAAAGGTGGACATCATCTTCTGAAGCCTTTTGTCTGAAATTTGACAGCATGTTGTGTGATGTGTTTTACACAGAGGATGCCCTTCAGATGATGTATTTAATATGTAAAACAGAAGTGAGGTAGAGGGGTTTTTTTTATTTTTCACTTTGTGATTTCATTCTTTTGGGGTATTATTTAATACTATAAATCAAAAATATTTTCATTATCCTGTTTTCAGTGCTGGAATTTTCATTATGATTTCCTACTAAAATATGGTAGAAAATTTTTCATTTCTGTCGCAGAATTATCAGAGTTCAGGTTATCATCTATGTTTCTGCAGAAATTACTTACCCTTGTACATCAGGCCTCATTTAGGGTACAGATTGATGAGATTATCATCCTTTGCTTGGGTCCAGGTTCCTTCCTTGAGGGTGTTTGAATAAACTGAATAGTGTTTTTTAAATGTACATTTTTTTATATTTAATTTTGTTTCTTAGTTACTACATTTATCACCTCCTACTTGTTAGTCAGGATTAATGGGGCAGAGATACAGGTTACATGAGCTCGGAAAGTGCCTCCTGTAGAGTGACAGAATTACTGACAGACCTAATAAAGTGTAACCACTGCTTCAGATTCAACATACTTGTTTGTTTCTTGGTTAAGTTGTCAGTATCCTGCCTCCAGGGAACATTCTGCCTATTTATTCTGAGTAGTAAGTGGCAAACTGCTAATAAACCTCAGCAGTCACCGTGGCACTTCCCACGCTGTCTGTAGATGGAACATGGAATGTCATTGGGTCATTTAAAGAAAATATACTGGGCTACAGTTTACAATGGTTCCTTTGCACAGTATGCTGTTAAATTTTCCCAAATTCCCACAGAAAGAAAGGATGTTTGTTTTCTAATATGCTCTCAAAATGTTATTACCAAGAGGAGTAGGTACTGACCATCAGTGGGAGGCAGTAACCTGCCTTTGCACAGGAAGATGCAGGGATTCTCCCAAGGATGGCGAGCATCAAGGAGGACTGGTTGTGTATTAAAGGGGGGAAGACCAAGATGATCTTGGGATCACAGTCAGTGGTATTTCAAGATTTTACTTCTGAGCCTCTTTTGTATTGGATTTTTTTGTTTGTTTTTAATAGCCAGTGCACCCCAGAAGCCCCTGCTTGCCCTGGCCATGTTTTGTGCCTTTCAGAATGCAGACCACCAGCCCTTGCTTTCAAAATGCAAACGTGTTTGTGGTAGTGTTCTGCAAAGCTTCCTTCCAAAGCAAGGCTCATAGCTGCAGCTCTCATCTTGCATCTCTTTGGAAACAGGCTAAAGTCGTGCATCTGAATCAGTTCTTCTTTCCTTTTTGTGGTTTTTTTGGGTTGTTTTTTTTCCTTTTAAAGTCTTGTAGTGTGACAGCTATCCCAGCTGAATTCCTTATTTCTGTCCTTTCTGGGGAATGAAAGGTAGCTCCTGCAGCAGCTCCCTTGGTAATGAAAAGATTTGACTTGGTGGCAGGCACCAGGAAAAATAAAAACTTCCTCATGCTTTCCATTAGCCTTCCTGAGCTGAGGTGGCAGGAAGGTAATTATTTCAATGGGGGCTCTACAGCCTGGTGGAGATACAGAGAAAATAATAACTAATGTCTGTTTTGGGAGTAAACATAATACCTTGAGCCTTTCTATCTCACGTTCATTGTGCATCCTGTCTATATAAAAGCTGCTCTTGTTTGTTACTCTTAGAGAGAACACAAAGTTCATGCCTTAGGAATTTATACAGTTTCTGACATGGCTGCCCCTAAATAGTCATCCACATTTGTCCTCAGAGCACTTCTCTTAGGTGGGGAAGTATCATTATCTCTGTCATACAGATGGGGAACTAAGCCTATCAAGTGTAAATGACCTGTCCAGAAATCTGGCAAGATGAAGATGTGAATCACTCTGAGTAGGCATCCAGCTGCAAGGGAAGAATTATGGCCTGGAGAGTTTATTTAGCAGCTCAATTTGTCTGGCAGTAGTGAAGCATTCATTGCCTGCCCCAAGTACTGTGAAGCACTTGCCCAGCAGAACGAAAGTTCTGATATTGGTTTCTTCCTCAAACATGCACATTCTCTTCCTTCTTGTTGCTCTTCACTAAGTAGATTATAACTTCAATTTCTGGAAATCTCAAGACTGGTTTTGGAAGGGTATTTAAACTTGCAGACCAGCTTTCTAACCCAGTAGCTCCTGGATTGTCAGGATTGCCTTCGGCACTATTTGTGGCTTGTCCTCTTTTCCAGAGATTTCTTTCTGCCATAATCTCTCCAAAACAGAGTTTCTTCACTTTTTCCTTTATCTCGTCTTTCTCCTCCTCAGCAGCAGAAGTCTTGGGCTAATACCGGAAAACCTTACCATGCTCAAATTTTTGGATTGCACAAACTTAACCTTATAGCAAAGTGTCAGAGCTCCAAAGCTCTCTTATGTCAGGGAAATTGTTTCTGTGCAGGCTCCCATGAAGAAGCTCTGAGGGAAGTGTGGTGCCTGGTTGTTATGAAATTAAATGGTGTTCAGGCCCAGGAAATATTTCCTGAGATATGGCAAGATTATTCTTACAGAAAACACTTCCACAGTTACAGGTTTTCACTAGAAGAACATGGATAAAATTAGGTATACCCATGAATATATGCATTTGTGCAAAAGTTAAATACTCTGATAGAAATAGAGATGTTGGCATGGCCTATAGCCTCTGGTAATTTCCAGAGACTCAAGGAGAACCTGAATCACAATGTGAGTCTGTAAGTCTGTCCATGTAAGTCTGTAAAAGAAATAGGTGTAAGCTGAATGCACCACACTAATTTAGCCATCTTTTTACCCCAGCCTTGTGCTGCCAGTTTCCACAGTAGCACCTGTTAATGGGAAAAAAGTAAAAGCCTTCTATTTTAAAATAATTAAATGTTAACACTTTTCTAATAAATATAAATAGAGAGGAACACAGTACAAAATTAGCACAGATTCTACAGATGGTAGAAAGAAATGTTTTCACTTGGTAATAATGACAACGAGTAACTGATTTCTGATCCTCTTGCCTTTATCAAGTTAATTATGACTTCCACAAAATTCTATTTTATAATTTTTTCTATTTATTTTACTGTCAGGGAAAAAAAATACATGGAAATATCTGTCATTTTAGCAAGGATAACAGAGGAATCCCACAGATGACTTGTGCAGAAGGTGAGGTCAAGCAGCTGTTGTTAGATTCTTTCCAACTCAGGATGTTCTATGATTCTGTGATTCAGCCTATGTTTGCTCCTTCTTCCATCAGCTTGACTGGTTAACTGGGTAACTGTCTCAGATAAAATGGTTTAAAAAGCTGTTCTTCCCAGTTTTGAAAAACAAGATCCATCACAGCTAGAAGCACAGTTTCTGCCTATGAAAAATGAGGTAGATGGATTGGAAAAAACTTCTTTTAAAGAGGGTCCTTGTATGACTGCATCACCTGTTTAAAATCTGTAAATACCATTTCTGATTGAAAGGTAGAAGTAGATAATCCACTTTTAGAAAGTACATGAGGATAAAGACCTGCAACTATAAATCATGTCAGGAGAAATTGTTTTTTCCTTTGCTAGAAGCCAGTCTCCTGCTTATTTTGGTTGACATTAAAGTGTCAGAGATTTAACTATTGTCTACTGAAAATATATAAATTATATAAATTATAAAAATTAGCACATAAAAAGATATAAAAGCAGAAACTACCTAACACTATACAAATATATACTAAATATAGATATTGTCTTGGTTTGGGAAGACAGGTATCTGTCCAGGAAAACTGGAGTTTTCCCGGAGTAGAGAATGTAACCCCTCCCCCTCCCCTCCAAATTATTATAATTTCGCAATTAAGGGCTTTCAGGCAAAATTATGGAAAGGATAACAATCTCTTTACTAATATTATAACAGTTCAAACAAAACANATAAATTATATAAATTATAAAAATTAGCACATGAAAAGATATAAAAGCAGAAACTACCTAACACTATACAAATATATACTAAATATAGATATGTAGATACTGACTTGTGTATTTCATTCACATTTTTATTCACTGAATCAAAAGGCATATATTCCATTTCTGCAAAACATTACAAGATGTTGTACAAAAAATGTTTCTTTCGAAGAAGCACTAGTTCTCCAAGTGTCTTTAGCTCACAGTCAAGTTGGACAAGGAAAAAATTCATTTACTTCCCAGACTTTGGATTCCAGTATTCATTAGTGTTGTCTTTCATTTCAGCTGTGGCCAGTTTGTGTTTTGGCTTGATAGGTCCTCTGTTGTCACCCCATGTTATGCAATATTAGTACGTAGACCTGTTTCAGTGTTAGTAGCTGCCATATGTTTATAAGGAGGGGTTTATAACCTAATGGGTAAATTATAACCTAATGGGTAAGCAATTACATCTTGTCCAGCTTAAATCTATCTGGTCTGAGTTAAGCACTGTAGGTGAAACCTCCTTTTGATTGAACGCTGCTTCTTAGCATGTATTGACAGATTGGTCACATCTCTCCAAAGGCCCCTTTGAGCCCCCATCTGCCTTTGCTAATCTGTGTAGTTGCAAGTTAGTGAGCCTGCAGTGATGTGTAAAGCAAGTTTAAGGGAGTATTCTATTTAAATGGACAGTTTAGCTAACTTCAGTGGAAGATTTCATTGGATTTCATTTTTTTAGGTAATTCTGGCCAATTATTTAGAATTTTTAAACCTCCTAGTACAATGGCAGTTCCTCTCTTGGGGGTTCCCAAAGTCAAAATCACATGCCTGCTATTTGTAATGTTATTTTCTAATTGGACTTTGTAAGGCACTACATTTGTGATTTTTTTTTTT
>WEIU01009111.1:200148-311037 GCA_013389925.1 Aegithalos caudatus
TTGTATAGTAAATCTTATTTAACAAAGAGCTCACTGTTTAGTACATAGGATCTTGGAGCAGATTAATTTAATAATTTAATGGTTTTCTGCAAAAGTGCCCATTACCTTAGTTAGTGGAGTGTGTAAACACAGATGTGAAATTTTATTGTGATACAAACATTCATTTGGAAGTGGCACCTATTTGTATCCTTATTTCTCTCTCGAAATTTGATTTGAAAATGAATAAAGGCTCTTTTATCCCATTCTGAAATGACTTTCCCACAGCCTTAAGTAAAGAAGAATTGAACTCTTCTATGAGTTCTGTATTCACCTTGATGTAGTTGCTAAAATCTCTATTTTTCCTCCCTTTTCCTTTGCAGGTTTATATTAGGTGTTGCTGCAGTATTGCTCATATTAAGTATCCCATTTCTTAACTGTATTCAAGTTTTGCAATGGAGCAATGCAAGTGTAAGGAAGCCTGAGCAGTGAAGGCCTAATTAAATAGCAGCTTTTGATGTGTAATGTAAAAGGATAGGAAGGAAGATAAATGTACAGTGGCTTGCTCATGGAACCAAAGAGATGATTTCAGCATTACTGAGAATCAGATTATAAAGATATATGTTTCAAGTTCAGATACATATCCTGCCTATCAGAAGCTTTTCAAACAGACGACACAAAAAGCAATATGTGTATGTTTAAATTGTCATGATGGCATAACCATGCTGAGACTGCTGCTACAAGGTTGACATAGCTCTGGTTCAATATATGCTTAGCTAAGAGAATTAGACTGCCAAATATCCTTTGGGGCCCATAACTATGTAGTAAAACAAAATAGAGGTGTGGGATGAATACAGAAAGTACATGAGTGCCTCTTAAGATGAAGCTCCTCTGCCTCCAGTATCTGGTCTGATCACTGTGTCCTGTCAAGTCAAGGAAATTAGAAAGGTTAAGCATGGAGTTAGATAACTGCTAGCACAGAACACTGCTTTCAGAAGTAATGATTTTGATTTTGGCAGGAAAATATGTTCATTCATTTCTTGCTTAGTGTCTGCTCTGCACATAAGTGAATTCTCTTTAATAACTTCAAACAAGTGTTTTGAGGAACTCTGCCAAGCACAGAGGCAGGTGACTTACAGACTTTAATTATTTTTCCAATAACAGATTTAGGATAAGATTAACAAATTTCAAATCTACTTGCCTGGGCACTAAAGTTTGCTTGTATGTTTTAAATGCTTTCTATTCAAAATGGAGATTTAAAGGGTATTAGCGCTAATAAACCTTTCCTACTCTGTTAAATGGATGTAATTGCAAGTACAATATCTTACCACAATCAATTTTAAAAGTTCATTAAAGCTTATGAAGTAATTCACTTCTAATTAGGTGTTTTAAATAAAAGTTGTTTTCAACATTAACAAGATTATATGTGTAATGAAAATTCCTATCTATTTACTCTGGATCAAAGCCAGTGGCTGGATAAGGAATTACCTATTGTAGTTTCTTCAGTATGTATTTCTTCAAGTACAAAAGCCTTTTCAGTTCCCAGAGGTTACATAGCAATTTGACTCCCTCCTTTTGCTTAAGATACTTCTAAGCAAACCACCTTACTTCAGCCTCCACCCTGAGTTCTGTGAACCATTGAGAATTTCAAAAAAAATGCTGAACTCCTTCAAATCTCCTGCAAGTCCCAGATTACTTTTAAAACAATGTGTTTTTTCTCACAGCTAGAACTTTGCACAGGCTAGTTTATCATTTTATAGAGTTACTTCTAAAATCTTATGGGGGGAAAAAACATGGAAACCAAGGGTTTGTTTAACTCAGAAAAACTACTTGTTACTGCTACCTTGATAAAATTTGGCTTAATCCAGACCATTATCAAAGCTAAGCAAAAGCAAAATAAATTAAGGCATCCAGTCTGCAGAAGCACCTGCTTGAGTTAATATTGCTGAAAGTCCAAGTGCCCCAATACAACTTCAAACAACTCCACCAAGGTAGTCCAAACCCTGTGGCAGGGTTAGGGGGCTGCATGGCAACTCTCTTTTTCCACCCCACTCATCAGTTACTTTAAGGTTTTATGGAGGCTCTCCAAAAATAACTATCGCATCATCATAATTTTCGTAAAATACCTACAATTTGTATTTTTTTACTATTTGTACTTCTGTAGACTAATAGGCTGACATTTCATAGTGGATGTGCTGTGGCCAGGTACAGCTGTGTGTTGTACTTTACAGTGTGATTCTACAGTGTGGCAGAGTTTAAATTTTAGATTTTAGCATCGCCTACAGAAAATACTGCCATCATTGCCGGAAATGTGGAAGTGATTTTCAAATAAATTCAGAGCAGGAATTAATTGGCATTTGATAAAGTCTTCATACAAACCCAGTGTGGAATCATTCACCAAAATACCAAATCTTTGTAGTCCTTTTCCTTGCAAAACAGTAAGGTAAAAGGTTCTATAGCTTACACTCATATGATGTTGGAAAACTGATTTCCAACCTATAGGCTGTGACATCTTCAAGAAATTACCAAGTCATTCAAAACACATCCTATTTATAGCTCATATGTACCAGCAAATCTAAAAGTAATTTATTAAATCATGTAATTTTTCTTCAGAAATGATGCTGTCTTATCAAATAACACTTAGGCAAATAATGTTGACAGTTCAACTGGATCATTTTATACCATATTTATTACAATTTTACTGTCTAATTATAAAACAATCTTTGCCCCCTTTCTCAATATGCTGTCACTATTTTGGCTCTGAAAATGGGAAAACCCACTGATAGAATCTGTTGTCTTCATGAAGAGTTATTCTCAACTTTTTCTGAATCATCAGATTAACTTCTTCACCCCCTGCTGTTCCCAGTTAAATAAGGAGATGTGTTAAAATAGATACTTTCTCAAATCTTATGCCCTGCTTTCCTAGCAACAGGCTGGGGTACTGATTTATCATGTAAGGTGTCACATCCAAAGATTTTTTATAGGTGTAAGGGAATGTAGTGTTACACAGCAATACAAAACCTTCCTCAGGCTTGCAGTGCCTGTTTCCCTGGAGGTGAATGTGGGAGAGGAGAACAAGTCACTGCGTGCTGAGGGCTCTGCTGGGAACAGTGCAATGCTCCTGGTCAGGGAGTCCCTCTCCTCTCTCTTAGGGGCCTGTTTGGGGGTGGTTTCATCTATTTTCCCATCACAGCCTGCTTCCTTATCCCTATTTCCCAGGCAATTTCACGTTTGCTTGCCCTGCATTTACCACCGTCGGTACCAGCACAAAACCCAAGGTGGTCCCTTGTTGCTCTCCTTTTCTCTCTAAGTGGGAAGTAACTGTTTTTCTCTTGTACACTGAGATGCATCTTCTGTGGAAAATTCATTCAAGTTTTACCCATGTTTGAATTCATGGAGCCGTGAAACTGATTTCATAATTTGCTTGTTAATACAGTACATAAATAATTTTCTTCTGTTTTTTACTTCAGTCAAATTTTAAATTTAAGAGGAAATATCAAACAAGGTAATCTGGAGTGATAAATAGAGGACATCTGTTGCAGCATATGGCTTGACATAAGAGCTGCACTGAACTTTTTCAGCAAGTAGTAATCCTTTGGAAAAATTCAGCTGGACATATAATTTTGATGGGCCTGCCTGAATGATGGAGTATTTAAATGCTTGCAGTTTAAAACCACTTTGTACTTGGAAATGTTTGAGATTTGCCACACAAAGTACATAAATTTTAAGTTGAATTTTTTTTGTTGTTGTTTAGAAAAAGATCTGAATATTTCACTTTTCATTTACATAATAAGTTGATGTTGTGGTGAAACATGTTCATTCTGTAGTCAAATTACTGTTTTTACTATGCCCAGTAATTTTATTCTTTTTTATTCATTATTTTTGGGTTCAAAGGCCAATGTCCATTCTTCCCTCCCAAATAATATTATTTACACTGCTCTCCTTTTCCTAGGTAACACTTTGGCTAATAAATGTTTCGTTCTTTTTTCTTTTTTTAGCAGCTATACAGTGGACCTTTCATTTTGCACATAGATGCAATTTTATAGATAAAACTAGCTGTCTAACTGGTTCTTTTTAGAAAGGAGTTTTGTATTTAGAGTAATAAATGTCCGGCTTTAATTATAACATTTTTATTCTCTGTACTAGGGTTTGTTATCAAAAATACATTTTGATTCTGGGTGCTAGAAAAAATATTCAGGTGTATAATACAGGTGTAAGCACTGAAAAAAAATCTTGCCATTCATACATATCCATCCTTGTTAGATTCCCATGTTTCCTAATAAAGCACTTAATTTGGAATGGCATTACCATTAGTCATGTATTAGGATAAAACTTTTTTTAAAAGCAGTTGATTTATTTTTTTCTGTGTTTCTGTCACTTAGAATGAATTGGTTTCAGTTTGGCTTCCGTGTTTTACAGGACTCATTTAATTTCATCAGCTAGGAAAGGAAGTTAAGCAGTAACCACTGGTCTTTCCACAGTAACCTAGGTCAACTCTTGTAGTGTTTCCTTTACTGTTTAAAATTAAGGCTAATAACTCTAGCATTCTTGGCTGACACTTCTTCCCTTCCACAGTTATGTGTTAATTTGCTGTGTACAGCATAAAAAGAGGAACCATCTTAGGTCAAAATTCAGTCCCATGAGAGAAATACAGACTCTTTTGTTAATGCAATAGCATTTGGATGGAACTTGGTCTTAATCAATATTAAAATTGGCCCCTCATTTTTGTTTTAATAAAATCCAAGATGTACTTTTGGAATGAAAAGAACAACAGTTGAGAAAGAAAGGGCTAGTTTTTCAGAGGAAATTTTTTTTATATACTACATGCAGTCTTGTACTCTTATATAGTCAAGATCAGCTGTATTTTTTGTAATTAAACAAAAAAACCCCACACCATAATAATCCTTCTCCTCTGTCGAAGCTTTCCCCTTAGAGGTTATGAGTGGATGCAAAGGGTAAAAAAAATATTGCTGCAACTTTGCTTAGTATTCCTTAAGCTTCTGCTTGCTTTTGGCTTTTACTGAAACTCAGTATTTCTCAATGTGGATTTTTCCTATGTCAGCTTATACACAGAGAGCAAACCACCTCTCTGCATGTCAATCAGTGAATTATGGTACGGTATGCATGGGTATTCATTCCTGAACCAGATAAATATTTCAAGAAAATTGGTGAAAGTTTCCTGTCTGTTAAGCCAATTTTAAACTTCTTTTCAAAGTGTGCTTTTACAGAGATTCCTTCTGAGCTGTGCGTTGTTCAGGTGCCAGAACTTTTCAAATCAGCCACTTCTTCTTTCCTACAGAAAGTCAATTACCCAGACAGTTTCTCATCTTGATGGTTGAGCTGGTTGTGGACTATTACTGCACTTTGTATTAAGAAATGTTGTGGTTGATATTCAGCTTCTCTGCAGCAGAACTGCTGTAATCCATCGGGAGCCACATCTGCTGCTAGGGAGCAGATCCAGCTCTGCAGAGCAGCCTTGCAATTACAGTGGGGGCTCCGAGTGGCAGCCAGCAAATGACTTCTCTAGCGCTTGGGAGCCTGGGGTAGAAGATGCTTTTCCTAAGGACTCCAGCAAAAGATCCCTTGTGTTTGGCTTCTGTGCAGGGTATTTAGCACTCAGATTTCAATCTAAATTGTCATGTTCATGAGGGAAACTCCCGGTAGTATTTCTGTGCCGTCAGCATATAAACAAAAATGCCTGCCAATGCTTTGGTCTCTCTTTGTGGGATGCAGTCTCTCAACACTATCAAATGGTTTTCTGCATCACTCCATGACCAAACTAATAAATTATGATGGAAAAGGAAAACCTGGATGCATTGGAATACTTTCGAATTTTTTTTTTTTTAATACAGAGAATATGAAATAAGCAAAATAAAATTGAAAGTTGACTTAAACATCCCATATTAAGAAGAATCAAAGTCATGTTTCTCCAAATAGTATTTATTTACTTACAGTCTTTATACCATATAATTTATTTGGGAAAGTACATCTTTTGCACCACAGAAAAACCCATAGTGTCAGTGTGGCAGGGGCAATTCTTTTTGGAAAAGATGCCTTTTCCAGTTTCTTGGTTTCCATTTACATTTCTAATCTAACTTGTTCTTAGAAGTTTGTGTGTGTGTATATATATCCACATATATGTCACAATTTGACTAATTAAATTAAATGATCACATTAAATCATGAACTAAAAAGTTGGTTAGACTTCCCTGGTTTTGCACATGTTCTCTTGCTGTGATGGTATTTTTTGCATAGATGTATATGATTTCTATTTTTTTAACTTTGAATGGAATAAGGATAGCATGTGGCTTATCAGGTCTTGAGTTATATCTGACCATAGGTATACATGTACCAATTCTAACTAAAACACCAGCACAAAAATGCATTGAAGACTTTAATCAGCGTGAGTTTGGGCTCCAGCTTGATTCAGAGATTATGATTTCACTCTGACTGCTCCATTAAATTGAGCAATCTGTTGACCATAGCAGTTGCATGTCCTCTGATGAACTGCTCCAGAAGATGCAACTTGATACAGTAAGATATTCAGAATGAGCATTGATGTAGTTTCCTCTAAGAATCCTTCATCTGATGTCTGCTAGACTAGTACTCAGACCCAAAATTCATCTTCTACCTGCAATCAACTGGGTATTTTCAATACCAGCTTCTCCTCAGTTTTAAACTTAAAATGTGATTGCAAGATACTTTTTTACTATATTTCCATTTATTATATGTAAGGGTGAAAAACCTCAACCTGCAGAAAGACTTGTTTAGTCTGGTGTAGCTGGTTTTGTCTTTCTACAAGTCTTCCAATACAACCAAAAGTGATCTGAAAATAGGGACACAAAATGCTTAATCTGAATGCTTCACAGCTTTTAAAGCAAGGAGATAAAATATGAATGAAAGTGATTAAGAGATATTCAATGCTGATTAATTCTTTATTTCATACCTCTCACAAGAGTCTGTCTAGGGATAGTAAACAGTTTATTTGGACTGTTGTGGAGTGCATCCCACTTTTTGTCATCGGCCACTGGTGAGTCCAGTCCCTTACCTTCCTGGGGGCAGCTGATGACAATGCAGATTCTCCAGGGGTCACTCAAGGTACCTCTGAGGCTATTGCAAACTTGCTTCTTGTGCTCAGAAAGCCCGTTCAGGCAGAGCTTTTAGAGTAAAGTGTCACATGGCCTCAGTAACCAGATCTTACAGTAGCCCTAAAAGGCATGTCATGAATACACTTGGAAAATATGTTCAGAATCATGTGGTGAAAAGGTGGCTCTGTAATGGAAGGTGTATAAGATATTTACTTTATTGTCATTTTCCCTTGCAAAGTCAAGGCAATGGATCATCTTCTCAGACCCCACATAAATCTTGCTCCAGGTTATCCTCAGCAAAAACAATGAGAAGTGAACTGCCAGTGCCCTTTCATAATTGCAAATTCTTAATTAAGAAAGTTACAAGGAGTCATGTAGAATGCCAACCTCAGCATGTAGCAGACTGCACTGCTTGTGAGAATAAATTTTAACATGTCAGTAAAAAATTTTTGGTTCATGTGGTTGGTTGTATTCAGTCTCACAATTAGATAAAACTCATTGTTCTGGGTTGGAAGAAGATTATCTCACTCTTTAAAACTGAGCAAAAACTCAGAAGAAAGCATCAGGCTTACTGGGCAGTGCTTCTACCTTGACTTAAATTCATTTTAGGAGAAGGTGTAATAGCCATTTTAGCCTGGTGATCCCATCATCCTCTTACTCTCAAGGTTTAATTTTCCAGTTACAGAAATTGGAGAGAAAGAGGGTTTAAAAAATATTTCTAGGCTCAACTATTGCTGAATGCCACAATGTTTATGTGAGATTACTTTCAATTAGCAAGAACCTGAAGTAAATAAAAATAGTTTTGACATACATGTTTTTAAGCATTTGCTAGACAGGGCTCTTATGTTTTCTTCTTTTGTATTCTTTTCTGCTTTTCCAGTTCATGACCACTTCTTGAAGCCCAAAGTATTGTTTTGTTGCCATCAAAATGTTCTCTTCTGCCTCACTTTTAAAATAGGACTTCTTCAGAAAATTACAGCACATTGTCTTGCATAAGAACTAAATTGGTCCTTAAAGGGGGAAAGATTTGCATTCTGATTCCCTGCTTTTATACATGCACATAATTTACACCTGTCTAAATAAATGTAAAAAAAGAAAAGCAACTGCATTGTTGTTTCTACTGACAAAACACAGCAAAATGCTAGGTATTTCAAGAATAGTAGATGTGACGTTAAAGTTTGCCAAGAACAAGAACACATTGAAAAGCAAGTATAAGTATGCTTATGAAGGTCTTTATGCCTTTAAACAAGGAATTCCTTTTCATAAAGACATTCAGAACAGAATTCAACAAAGACTTTTTTCCCTTTAAAGTAGCAATTCTTAAATGAAAAATTGAATATTAATAAAATGAACATTTTTCTTCTTTCCTTTTTTTTGTCTGTAGCTAAAGTTGATCTTCCTCATGCTGCATGCAGAGCATGCCTCATGCCTCATTATGTTAATGGGATTTTTTTTACTAGTATACTGATCAAAATTTTATATTTAACTGTGTAACTGCTTTTGCAGACAGTTACATATAAAATAATTTAAACATGAAATTGTATAACAGGAACAGTCTCCCCATAGAGGCAATTAATTTTAAAGGGAAACCCAAAAATATAAGTTGATTCCTGTTAATTACTCTGCTCTGTCAAAGCACGAATGTTAAGGAAAGCCTTGAGCAAGTAGTGTTCTTGCTGCTTATATTTATAAATGTCTGAGTCTGTGTTCCTAAGGCCTTTCTTCAGCATTTTCCTCCCACAAGATTCACTTGAATTTTTTGTAGTGTTTGTATTTGTAACCTATATACAAGGATGATGGTAATAATTTTTCTCTTTTGGTTGAAAACTTTGATAGATGTAAAATAAAAACTCAATTTTGCCACTCAAGGTCAGATGTGGGACCAGGCTACTGTCCTTTGGGGAGGAGAATAGGGAGGAGTAGGATTGGATTCTACAGAAGAGGATGCATGTTGGCAGAGAGGGGGGCATGATGAGGCAGGCTTCATCTTCCAGCTGCTCCTGGGAGGGTGCTGAGCTAAAATAAAGACCACTGGTGTTCAGAACAGCAAATTGTCCTCCGGCTTCTCCCAGCAATAAGAGCTGCCCAGTGGCAGCAGGCTCTTGGCAGAGCACAAAAGTCCCATGTGCTTTTCCAGCAAGTACACAAATACATAAATGTGGGAATGGAAAGCAGTGTGGCTTTTGCTCCTAATGATTTCTTACCTTTCTGTGTGGCACAAATGCAATCACCTTGATCTTTGCAGATGTGCTTACAAAACTTAGTCTCTTGATTTCTATTCTTTTTCTCGGTCACATTATGAATTGCAATGGAAGGGATTTTGATTTTTTTAAACTTCAGTAAAGCTCCTTGTTAGTTGCACTGTTAAGCTTGCTGTTTCCATGTAAAAGTACAGTATCCTGTAACTTTTTATAGTTAAATATTTACAAAATATAATATTACTTGCTGAAGTCTGGAGGAAGTATTTGTGCTCATAGTACCAGCAAGCCTAGACAGTTACTTCCATTACAGTGAAGATGACAGGGCAGAGGTTTTGTTCTCTCAGTGTATTATCTATCAACAGTGGAGGTTTTAGTGTAAGTCAGAACCTGTTTTCTGCTGCTGGTTTTTACTAATTTTACTTGGAAGGAAGATAACTGAAGACCAAGCACTAAAAAATTCCTTGTAATACCCTGTGGGTCTGATTTTCTGAGTCTGTGGAGTTTTCAGCCTGTTGGTAGCTGATTTCTTCTTCCCTTGAGAGAATTCATTCCTCTCTAGGACAGTGAATGTAAACAAGTCTTCTCTTTTTTCATAACACAGCTAAGTTTTCATAACAACCCTCTCACAGGTGTTGTTTCTATTATTTAACCAATGAAGAGAAGTGTTGTCTTTACTGACCAATTATACGGTTCCTTAATACAGTATGTTATAAAAGGGCTGTGCAAAATTGTAAATAAAACCTTTCTGAACTTTCTTCTACCTGGAGTCAAGCTCTTCATTTTGTATCCAACAGCAACAATTCCCTTTCATTCCATCTGTGCTTCACAGCCAGCATAGGCCTAGATCATAACCAGCTGCTCAGTTTTCTGGCAGAGCTCTGAGAAATTTCCAGTGCTGCTGTGACTACATTTCGAATTTAAAGCTCTATTCCCACTGCAAAAGTTTGCAGATGTCTTTCAGTCCCATCTACAATGTAGTCTGTTTTATTTGTGTCAGAAACAGCTAAATTAAACACATCAATATGGTGTGAAATATATTGGTTTGGATTGGGTTTTTGAAAACAAACAAAAAAAAATGAAGCTTGTTTTGGAAAATTGTTAATTATTAGTCCTTTTACTTTTTGTAGGAGTTCTCTGGAATCTATCCTCCTGTGATGCACTGAAAATGCCAATCATCCAGGATGCCCTTGCAGTGTTGACCAATGCAGTGATCATCCCTCACTCTGGATGGGAAAACTCTCCACTCCAGGATGATCATAAAATACAACTCCATTCATCACAGGTGCTGCGCAATGCCACTGGGTGCCTAAGGTGAGTACTTCAAAACCTTTGCTTTACCTTAATCATCTTGCTTTTGTTTGAATTGCTATTTCTCATTCTTAGTCATCTATAAACTAAGTAATTGGTTTGTCTGTCAGCAAAGGTGATGACTTTCAGTGATGTAAATTTAAAGCTGGAAATTAGAATACAAGCTTCAGGTCATTAAAACAATCTTTAGAAGGGGTGTTGGGGGTTTTCTGTTTTTCTTTTCTTAGCTGCTTTCATCCAAGCTTGTATATTACATACATTTTCTCCCATGTAGATATCCTGTTTCCCCAATTGCTTAAATAAAGTATGTTCTCACTATTACATCTAATTTAATCAGTACAAAAAATAATGAAGATGTTCACAAAAAGTAACATCTTAAAGGTTAGAGATGCCATTGCTGGATTTGTGATAAATACATAAAGTAGATTTTTTATGCTCTTTGAAGATGAGAATTTCAATAAGAGACCAACCAATTTTACATTTTTCTAGCAAAAGACTTAAATAGATACTTACCAAGTATGATAACTGTTTGTTTGTGTTTCTATGCCAAACTTGTATATGCAATGCAAATGTGCATTTGTATAAGTGCAATTCAATCCATCCCATCCTAAAAGTCGCTGTAGATGTGAGAATGAAAGTAGAACCAGTAAGAAGAGTTTCAGTTCTGACAAAATCTTACTAAAGGATTGAATCATAGCAATTTCTGAATTCCAATGCACATCATTTTCATGAAATGTTTTAAGATAATAGGCAGGTTCTTTTAAGTGTAGATTTTTTTTCTCCAAGTATGTTGGCAAAAATAATCTGTAATCTATCCCAGAGACATGAAAATAGATTAGTTAATATTTTTATATACATCACAGAAAGTAACATAGTGAATAATATGTTTCAGTGAGGCAATCTGTGTTGTATGCTGCATCCAAAGCAGATATACATTAAAGAGCTAAATAAAAAAGAAAAATATATGAGTCAAAATAAAAGAGCAGTATTTTTTATGTATCTGTAGCAAGCACCTTTTTGTCTTTATGCTCTTTCATCAAATGAAATATCTCCCTTTACAAAGTTATATTTGAAAAGTTTAAGGGAAAAAAGCAATAAATATTATTGACAGTTTATATGCAATCAGAAGCAAATGAAAGATAGAAGATAATAGCTGCCATATTGCAAATATGGAATTAAATGCAGTATTGCAATATTGGACTTGAATACAGGTGTGATTGTGTTCTTATGTGATTACCAGCTATCCTGGGGTATGTGACTGAAACCACATATCTGTACCGGAGTTGTTTGACTTTTTTTGAAGAGAGTTTGTGGTATAATTGTGTTGCACTGCATTCAAATCACTACCAAAAAAAAAGTTGCCATAATTGCTAGGAGGTGATGGAAGGTGTTACATGAAGACCTGTACTGCATTAAAAGTCTCACACTCCCATTATTTGATGTGTCTCAGTGAAAGAGCTGCCTCTGAAAGAAATGTCTGTTACAAATTTGGGGCTTCCATGTCCCCTCTCTGAATGAGCATGTCTGGTGTTGATCTCCCCTCACCATAAGCTCCATCTTCCTGTTAATTTTTCTCGACTGCTTCTCAGGGACCAATGCTCATCCCTGATCCTGCAAACTTCAGTTTTTCCTACCTCTCAGTTGATGGATTCATTGCACACTGGTCTTGAAATCTTTCTTCTTTCTTTTTTTTTTTTTTTTTTTTTTTTTTTTTTTTTTTTTTTTTTTTTTTTTTTTTTTTNTTTTTTTTTTTTTTTTTTTTTTTTTTTTTTTTTTCTTGTGAGTGTATGTGCACGCCCATTTGCAAACTGATGTGAGCTTACTGTAGCCTGCATTCTGGGTCAGCCTGAGGACTGGGGCCACGTGAGAAGGGTACGTTGCCTGATCTAATGCACACTGCTTTGCAGCAAGGCTTACTACCGAGCGCTTGATGGGATGCTGTCATAGCAGAATGGCTTCTGGTCAGCTCGTGCAAAATAAGCTCATATCTGCCTGCAAAAGACTGTGCATATTATAACTCCTGAATCCTCCCCAGGTAGCTGTAGCAGCAGCTCAAACTGCTGTCCTGAGCAGGTTGGTCTTTCTTCTAAACCCAGGCCCTTCAATCATAGTACAGCCTTTTAATATCTTTCTGATGTCAAACCCTAACTATTTCCCAAATGCATCTTTCTATCCTCTCTAATGGCTTCAGATTTTTTTTGGCCTCCATCCATCTTCTTTAGATAGTTTCATCCCACTGAGTCTGTGGATGCTCTTAGGCAGAGCAAGAACATTTGGAGAGGGTTGAAACTTACTTCTACTTCACACCAGCAGTAACTTTTCTTGATTACTTTTCCCCAGTCACTGTTGAAAATAGCTCTCTCTATGCAAAATTTCAAAATTAAAATTGTGCAAGAAAAGTGCAAGCTCATCCCTGAGATGGTAACTGGTTTCTTTTGTTGAATGTTTGTAATATAATGGCACTGTAGGCTGGAGGAAACAGCAAGTATCAGAATGAAAATATTAGAAAATTCTGTGAAGATGATTGGAGTCCTGCATGCTCTGTTCAGATGAAATACCCACCACCCTCAGTAAACTGAACAGCTTTCACACTTTCCACTAGGGTCTAGTTACAAGCCCTGCATTTCCATTTTAAGATCTCACTGGACAAGGGAGGTAAATCCAGAAGATGTATTGTGGTTGCTGGCTAAGGTTGCTGTGTTTATCTCCTAAATGGAGAGTCCATTGTCATCTTCCATGGGAGAATTTCTTTTAAGACTCTGGTTTGGTTGTCCTCTGCTCTTTTCTTTTTCTGCTTTTCCTAGAGCTCATTTTGAGGGGACGCAGTTAAAATTCACTTGCATCAGGATTATCAGTGACAACGCTCAGGATCAGAGGAAAAGTAGTGGTGTTCAGGATACTTGACCAATTCCAGATATCTAATGTTGGTAGATTTTAGAGAAATCAGGTTTAATTACACAGGTTTAATGCTAACAAATATGCCAGGAGGATTTGGGTTTGGGGGATTTTTTGTCTTCTGTGACTTCGGTTGTCTGGTGTATCCACTGCTGAGAACTTTAAAATAATATTTCAGAGGTGATGTAATATAATCCATCTCATATACATTGCTAATTATACAGGAATAGTCAGATGTTTGTTTTGTGTTTTTATCACAACAGTATATGAATTATTTTTTCTGCTGATCTTTGCATTTCACAGTTTCTTGATGAGAATTTTTTATGATTTTTCAATTAAAAAGTGGGTTATTACCTACAATTTTTAGTACTCATATCTACTTAATTGTCTTTCTTAACCACATTCTTAAGTCTGTAACTCCAGTCACCCAGTAATGCAGCTGAAATCACATAAAAAGCAGCAGCAATATCAGACCTTCTCCTGTTGTTTTCTCTTTTCCTTAAAGATGTTATGTACAGACTGCTCTTTGCATACTTTTCTGATTTGAAAAAATAAAGTAGTTTTAATACAATATTGTACAAATTAATTTTACATAACTGGAATACTTTGAAATTGTTTAGATAATTCAAAGATCTAAATACAGCATTATGGCTATCTCTTACAAATTTAATCTAAATATTCATCTTTCATAAATTGCCAGACCTCAGTGTGATGTTGGAGTAATCACCCAATTTAGTAGCCTCCCCACTGAGATAGTAGTACCTTACCTCATTAAGCACTGGTAAAATTAGGCTTCTTTTTTGCTTTTGTATTTTAGCTGTGACTCTTTCACTTGTGTTAGGGAAATACTGTATCTTTGATTTATAGTTTTTGATTCACTTAAACTCTTTAGGGGTCAGGTGAAAACTGAATTTGTAACCTCATTTGTTTATGGGAGCGGGTTTGCAATCACCAATCTGAAATTTAAAAATCAACAGGAGAGACATTGGATAATGTTGTCCTAACCTGAAACTTCAAGCTTACTCAGTACAAAACTATAAATCTCTGTCCAGAGAATTGTTTGAAAAAATCACAGACAAAAAACTTTTCAAAAAATTTTGCCTCATGTACAATCTGGAACTTTGTTTTTCTATTAATTTTAAATTAATAGAATATCATCTGGGAACTTTAAAGAATTTTAAGACTTTAAAGAATTTGAAATTCTTAAAGAATTTGAAATTCTTAAAGAATTTTAAGTTTTTACTGTTTTAAAATTCTAATGTGAGTTTAGACACAAAATTATAATATGCTTTTTCCTTTTTCCATGTTGGGTTTGATGTTTAATCATACACTGAAAGTACAGGGGCAATTGTGAAAATCAAAGACCTATTAAAATATTTATCTTCACCCTTTTAGTTGATTTGAAATTGTATGGGAATATCATTCAGGTAGTTATTTGTTAAGAAAGCCCCATATCTTTCCAATTTTCATACTTCATACTTTCTTTCTTATAAAACCTTTAACAAAATACCTTTAATTATTTTTCAACTGAATAAATACAAGCTATCAAAGTAGAAGAGCAAAGAGGAAAAGTGCTTTTAAAACATGACTTGAATCACTGACCCAGCAGTTATTTTCTGGATAACTGGACCCAGTCTTATTTTCTGGATAGATCAACTATTGGAAGGAACAAAATGCCTTGTTAAAACAGTTTTTGTTAGTGGTGAAACCTGAATATCAAATGTTTTCAACTGGTTTGTGGGTGAGAGATGAATTTCACAGACATTTACATGTAATGCATTCATCTCACTATCTTGTTTCTCCTCCAGTTCTCTTCTAAACGTCCAAAGTCTATTGACTCCTGTTCTTAGGACCTTCTGTACTCTTGTTTTCAACAGAACATTCTGCAGCATACTGACAAAAAAAGACACGGGAACAGCATCAGATAAATGACACAGACTGTATTATTCATCATCTATTTAGTTTCTAGAGAAACACATATGTAGACACATGTATGTGAAACATGTTTGAGATTAAAGTGATACATGTATGTATGTGCATATGTGTAGATGTGTTTATGTTGTATACCTTCAGATATAGAAGGGATGATTATGGAAGCCATAATACCTTTCTGTCTTTACTGACTGGTGCAAGCTCTGGATATCTGCTGTTGCCTATAAATGGAGCTGGCTTCTTACAGTAGGACCAGGACTGTTGCTGCTGATGTTGTGATTATCCTCCTGTTAACAGAGCAGTCATGTTCTGTCCATCTCTGTTGATGCTGTGGTGGATATAGAAATCTTGGACTTACCAACCCACCCCAGAGCTTGTTTTTCTAGAACCCAGGAGCTTCTCTCAGGCTCTGACCATGCATTTTCTTCCATCAGAAAGCCCATGTTTTTTGTCAGAAAGGAACATGTCAGAATACAAAGTTAGGACAAAACTCAAATGAATCATTTATTTCCACAGAAAACCTACTCAAGGGAGGGACTGTTACTACAAGCAGTTCACCCAAGCCAAAATGGGGAAAAGCACAGGAAATAACTAAGAGTCAGTCTGCAGGAAAATGTGTATTTCACCTTTTCAAGAATCTAGGTTCCAGTCTAGAAAAGTCACAAACCAATTGAGAGGCCACAACAATTGCATCCCAGTCAAGCCTAAAGTTTTGAAGGTGAATTTCTGCAAGATACTAAAAATACTGTTCCTTCCTAAATGCTGCAATTGTTCAGAAATGTTGCTGAAATAAAAGTCTAATGTTAAAACTCAGGGGGAAAGAGAGATTTTGGTAGGAATAGATCAGTGTCCTCTGATTACTGCTGTAATATTTTTATTCAGAAGATACTCAAGGGAAAAGTACCAACAAAATTAAATGTGTAGTTCTGTCAGATATTTAAGCACCCCACTTTTTCTTCACAGCGTACTTATTCCTAATTTGCATATTCATGAACTAATTTATTAGGTTTATACAAGGTCATACTGTATTAATTATAGCAGTGGCATTCAAATAGCACTCTGAAGTGTAGTGCTTTTAATGCTTCTTCAGCATTCCTGTTAAAAGCATTATTTCAACATATCAAATTGATAGCTCTGGAAGTTTATTCTGGGCCCAAGCTGATGAAAATCTTAATCAGAAACTTTGATTTTAAATTGATATTATGGAGTGCCCTTTGTATTCTTTTTTGCTCTGAAAAATAATACAACATAACTCCAGCCACTTTTTACTTTCTTGTACTTAAAAACATAGCTTTGGTGACATACCTCCTTCCTGCATCATTTTATCTGATAAAAGAGATGCTGGGCTGCTCTGCCTTCAAATACAGAACAAACTCCCAATGTATTGATTGTGCTCAGAGTTAGTCAAAAAGTGATCTGTCAACATACATCTTCAAAATACTATATAAGTGTTTCCTGGGCAGACAATGAAACTCACTCCTGTCTCAGTGGGGCTTCTTTTTTGGATACCAAATAGAAATATTGGACCTGTATGTTGAGAGTCTGCTAATTGAGGACCTAGCTGAGGACCTGATTTTTTTTCAGGAAAAATATCCACAACTTAACTGGGTGTCATACAGTTAGAAGTATTTACTTATTGCTATGGCAGGGGTGTGTTCTTCCCGTATTTAAATAATTTGCTGTTTCTGGAATTTATAGGCCTACATATGAAAAGAATGAATATGCCTTTTGCATTTTATTATATTCTTAGGCACAGCAACAATGACAAGATTATAAAGAGTTGCTTCTAAGGCTGAATGGCTTATGATGTACCCTAGCCTTGAATGGGGCAGATGTTGAATATCTCAAGTATATTTTGAACAACTGACTATTTTTCCAGCTTTTGATGATTTTGATTCCTTTCAGGTTGAATGCCTACTGTTAACTAGTGCCTAATGTGAAAATTAAATGTCCACCCTTATTTGCATAGTTAGGTAGTGATAATTTACACTTCCTTCTGGCAGAGGTTTAAGCCTTGTGGATGTAAATGCTTTGAAGAAAGTAAATTGTTTTGTGAATTGGCTTCAACTTTGTTGTTTGAGTTTTTTGTCATTTCAGAACAGTTTTAATTTATGCAGTAACAAGTGTTAGCTTGGCAGATGCTGTAATAAAGTATAATCTGAATCTTCATGTCCTGCTGGCTTGATTTTAGCTGACTCTTAAGCACAACTGACAATAACAGGTCTCCTTCTCACTAGCCAGCTGCAGAGCTCAGTATCACAATGCCACAGGTGTTTTCTTTTTGGGAAGAGCCCCCGAAGCCTGTGTGGTACCACATGTATTTTAGACCACATCCCTGCATCCACTGTGTGGGAAGATAGAGAGATGGAGCCAATTTTTTCTTGGCTGTCTGGCCCCATTGAGAAAAATAACCACAAGTGTCAGTGAGAATCAAGGTGTATCTCTGTTGTGGCTTTGCTGACTATCAAAAATCATGAACAGTCCTTTTTGAATGGGTACTTTGAAAAACTCATATAGTCTGGCTCCACAGAAAATATTATTTCTCTCAGCATGAGAGAAAAAGCTGATTGTGACAATTCTGTGGCACCACTCACGGTCACAGTGATTGATGCTAGAGGATGATATTTTATTTACCCAAGAAAGATGAGAAACACAGTCATTCAGAGTTTGTATGCCCACTCAATTCCACCAGAGATAATGAAATAATCCTCTGTAAGTTTGGGTTCTCTGGTGCCGATCACTTGATTTCTATATTGACTAGATTTTCTCTTCTTAAAACTATTTGTATTACTAGGTAATATGAAAAAGGAGCATGTGAAAACACATGGCTCTGCATAGTGAAGGAAAGGCAGGGTGTACTTCAGCAACTTTGCCTCTGTGTCATGATAAATGGCTTCAAATCTGAAGAAACTTTGCCTAGGATCATTTGGTCTCTGCTCAGTCTGGGGATTTGCAGTAGAGAGATATTTTTGAAGTATGCTGAGCTTGCTTCAGCCTTCTGGATAAGCCAGCCAACAGCACAGAGTATAAACATTTTATCACCTCCTCTCAGAATGTTGTAGGCATGTGAACTGTTGGACATCAGGCACAGGAGTAATTAATGCCAGCAACTCAAATTGAGCCAATGCTCAAATCTTTTCCTGGGAGAAGGTTTTGATGGCATTCCACATGTCTGCAAGTTGGTGAGTTGCTGAGAGCTGGTGAGAAGTGCTCTCCAGCAGTGTGTAGCACTGAAGGCCCAAGAGCTGCAGCCCCTACTAATCACATTCACAAACTTTGCAACTTTTATTTGTTTGGAAAATATTTTCCCAAGAATTCTCGGGATGAAGTAAGTAAATAAATAAAAATGCAGTTCCTGGGGGATGTGATAAAACAAGCTGCAGACTGCCAGGCATGCTTAGTTTGCAGTCCACTCAGGATGTCTGAGCTGAACACTGAAAAGCAGGTCATTTCCAAATATCATATTTTGTGAAACATTGCCTACTGAGTGTTGAGATTGCATTCTTGTTATCATCACTGCAAATCTCCATACAGAAGTTTTAGCACTTTGGAAATTTTTTTGTTGACCTCTTTTATGAGGAGAGGGCAGTCTAGTAGGAACACTGATAAATGGAGATGAAGATCTCTACTTGCAATAAAATGGATTCCCTCTTTCTGAAAGGATTAGTAAAGTGGACAGTTAATTTGAGGGTAAATTGAAGCTTCTGTAAAGACTGAAGTAAAAAACAAGTGATGCTCTTCACTAATTTGGTTCAGTCGCATTGATTTTATCCAATTTGAGTATTTCTGTGGTCATAATACAAACTAGCACTCACACAAGTGAAGTGGGGTGATTTAAAGCTTGAGCAAGGTGGTGCTGATTTCCAGCTGCAGCTTACTGATACACACACAGCCTTGCAAACACTGCTTCAGAAAGGCAACAGCAGCACAAAAGGAGAGGATTTTTGTGTGTTCTGCCAGCAAAGTCTGTTCTAAGTTTCTGTCTGATATGGAAAACAGGGTGGCAGAGTGCCCTCTTCAAAAATCAGTTAGAGATACTGGGGGATTTGTATTTCAGGTGTTTTTTTTCCTAATGTCTTCCCTAAATTAGCTTCATATACAGCATTTTCAAGGCATTTATTATTGGTGGGAAAGTTTTCTTGGGAAAGAAAGAATACATTCTGTAAAAAAATTAGGAATGCAGTATTTTAAATGCATAAGCATGTACTATGAAAACATTTAGTATCTGTCTGATAGCTGTCCTTTTACAAGAGCATATAGTGACAAGGGGGAATGGTTTCAAAACTGAAAGAGAGTATGTTTAGATTAGATGTTAGAAGGAAATACTTCACTGTGAGGCACTGAAACTGGTTGTCCAGAAAAGTTGTGTATGGCCCATCCTTGGAAGTGTTCAAGGCCAGGCTAGATGGGGCTTTGAGCAAATTGCTCTAGTAGAAAGTGTCCCTGCCCATGGCAGGGAGGCTGCAGCCAGATGTTCTTCAAGGCCCCTTCCAACCCAGACCATTTTATGTTTCTATAATACTATTTTTAGCTGGGATTGCACACTCCGTGCAGACAATTTGTGACAAAGTACTTTTGAAGTATTTGTCCTAGTGGAGCTTTTTTACATTCACAGCTCATTTTTTTTTGTCAGGCAGTCATTTATTACAGTTAGCTGGTTACAGCTTCAGCATTTTCTCCTGAAGGACAGTAGTATTGTGAAACACTTCCTCTTCTCCCCTTGCTGTCATTCATCCATCTTTGTATTGGATTTACTGTGTACAAAAGAACAATATTTTGAAAGTGTTTCAAAAGATGGTAATGAGAGGGCACATTATAATTATTGTGCCTATACAAATGTGAGTTTAGGGTTTTTTTAATCTCCTACTGAAGTAAAAATACCCACTAGAATGGATAATAAAAATATTTATTTACAAAAAATTATTTCATTCCCTATGTTCGTTTTATATAATTGATTTGTGCTGAGGAGGTATTTTAATCAGCTAGTCAAATTGGTTCACTTGGGTTGATGTTGATACCTGCTATGTTTGATTGCCAGACTTCATGTTAAGAAGGAGCGTCTTCTAATCAATGCAAATGTGAGAAAATGCACAATATTTTTTGCACTTCTGGTAGTTACTTCGGTGTTAGAGTCAGGTGCCTGTGCTTGAAGTCTGATTGCACAGGTGGGCACTTGCAGTCATTGAGGAGAGGGATCTACAGCAGCCTGGCCTTGGGCGCAGCTTTTGACCTCAGAAGTATTTAAGTTTCATAAACCCACAGAAATAAGATCGATCCTGTTTTTAGTTAGGAAACACAGTGGGAGGTCACCCTTTTTAGTCCATGTGATAAAGGAAGCAGAGCAGAGAGTAATGGCTCCCTTTGCATTCACTGACAGCGTGACCAGGAACAAATATTTGTGAGTTCATATGAATATCTTCTGTGCACAAGAGAAGGATCAGCCACAACAAATGGAAGAATCAGCTGAGACCAGTTCAAGAAGGAGGGTTCAGCTTTATCAATTTAACATCAAGGAGAGTGATGTAACTAGAGTGGTAAATTCTGTGCTGGATGTCAAACTGTTTTGGAAACAGTGCAGCCCTCCTTAGCCTCCTAGGTGGAATCTGTCACCTTTCCCTGTCACGAGGTTGCAAGGTTGCTAAGGACACCTGGTCTGCACACAAGGCGTAGGATCCACAGCAAAATCAGCAGGAGTGTGGCTGCCACTGGAATCACCAGCACTGGAATAGGGAAGAGGGAAATTCACATGAATGATACCATTTTCTGAACTGAAATTTTATACTATTTACAGAAATGAAATGGGAGTTTTTAATTATTTTTGCAAGAACAATGTGTTTGCTTTGTTTCCTTTACCTTTTAGAGAATTGGTAGTTTTGTTTTTGCCTTCACCTAGGTTATAAAAAAGTCAGCTAAAAGAGTCCTTAGGCACTGAATTACTCAAAGATTTCCATTAGTTATTATTATTATTGTTATTTGTTTAGTCTTTAATCTAAAAAAAACTGGAGTACCTGAAGTTAAATAGAAATACTGTGTTTCCATCTTGAAGGATTTCAGGGAAAAAATTTGTCTTCCTTTGATTATAAAACCAATTTGTGTCTTGTTTTAGGTGTCTTATTTAACTAGACACCTGAATGAGGTACTGGTTATTTAGAGGCATACTAATGCTGTAGGTATGTCACATTTGTGTATACAAAGATGATCTGTAAATAATTGGTTTGTTTTACCATTTCTTCTGCTAAATATATAGGTACTTTAAGCACTTCACTAGTATTATTGTCTCTAATGAAAATGCATATTTACTTGCTAATAAAACAGGAAGACGTGTGCATTTCCAGGAGGGCTTGTATGTATTTATATATATATATATTTTATTTTTTTTTTTGTACTCTGGTCTGAATAATGGGGTTGGTAGAATTTTTTTAAGGCAGTGGAAAGTGATTGCATTAGCAGAAATACTTTATTCTAGAATCATGGCTCCACATATCATGAAACACATGCAAAGCATTAACTGATTAATTATCCCCCATAATTCTCCAACGTGTCTCTGTCTAGATTATAATGCTTGCAGTACCACTTCTGCAGGGGTTACATTTTGCCTGACCTTATGGCAGACATACAGTGTAATTACTAAATAGGGGCTAATTTATGTAAACAAATTTTAGTTTTTCATAGCATGAGCCCTATCATTATGTTTTATTGCTAGTGGCTGTGTTATGTAGTCAGCCATTCTTCAACGGTTTGGGTAGACCATTATAGTAAATTATCCTTATACTATGAAATAAAAAGACTAGAGTTTACGAAGTCAAAGCAGCATAATCCGTAGATGCTATTTATATTCCCCCCCCCTACAAATATGTGAGAGCTTCAACTGATCATAATTTAGCAAAGTAAATATATTTAACTTTGTATGAGGTACTCCAGGTACTTTCCAGTTAGTACAGTTTGGGGGATTCTAATGCAAACCACAGCTTGTATCAGATGTAATAGATAAAAAATAAATATGCAGGAACTGGAGTTTATTTAATACTGTGGCAACTGTCATGTACTGACCTTCATCTATCAAAAATTTCTGAGGTACCTTCTGAGTAAAAGTAATTGATTTCCATTTTTCCTTATAATCTAAATTAACCTAATGAATCCCATTCTTAAATCAAGTGCAGGAATGTGTTATGAGGATAACAGTAAAACTACCCACCAGTTTTCTTCTTGGTTTTGAATAGTACTAATACTAACATTTCATTCTTTCTTTCCTTACTTCTAATTCTTAGATAAGGAAAGAATGGAGATTGATCATGTTTACAGTGACATCTGAATACCTGGAGTTTTCACTGGTGCAGACATGCAGCCATACTGGGAATGGGACTTTTGGCAGGCATCTAAACTTATTCATGCCTTTCTTGTTTAATCATTTCACATTTACTCCTCTCTGCTGGAGGTCTGTCTTTGTGCCATTCATTTTTTCAAGTTCATATATTCAGTAAGAAATTATTGGTCTATTTTACCAATGATAAATATTTGTTCACATTTAAAATCTGCAATGAGAAACAGAGTGGTTTCCAGCAGGTGCCATTTGGGAGTTTGCTCTGCTTTTTTCATAGTTACTGTGAAATGAAGTTAGTGGCCTCAGCACAGCTCCTGCTCCTGTCTCACTTGAAGCAGTAGTGCTGTTGCAGTCCTTGATACGCAGGCAGGAAATAGGAATGATGTTGGCAGTGGAAATGGAAGGTAACTTGGCAGCACTGGATATGCTGCAAGGTGCCCCTGCAGGAGTCAGCATGTTCAGCCAGCAGTACAGACTCTTTCATTTGATATTGACCTCCTGTCGGCCTGGACTGTACATTCAGGTTGTTATTCTCAACTCTAGTGGCATACTTTCAGGTTTAAGTTTGGTTGTTAACCATACCTGCCTAGGTCTTTGATCATTCCCCCTGACCTCAGCATCAAGGTATCCATGGCAGTTGCACACTCAATGGATTTTGAATCCTTTGCGAATCCATTTCAGAGGAGAAAGGTGTGCATGAATTTAAAAAACAAGCAAAAAAACCCAAAAACAAACAAAATAATCCCCCAAATCACCAAATAAAAATCAATCAGCTTGCTGGGAACTTGAGAGCAAATCATACTGCTGTACAGGAAGACTGGAAATTATGGCAGAACCGCTCACTTGGGTAAGCAGAAAGTCTCCTGAAGCACAAGAGGAAACCAGAGTGGAAACCAGAACAACAAAGGAATATGAAAAGCTGCATTTGGAGATAAAATGAGGAAGATCAAAGACTGCGGGAGGTAACTTGGGATATAAAGGGTCACAGCAGGGTATTTTACAGGCATATGTATCCTAAAAGGAGAAAGAAGTTGAGAAGAATATAAGTCCATTAATGCAAGGGGAAGACAAACTAGTGATGGATAAAAGGAAAAGACTAAAGAACTCAACACTGTTGTACCATAGTTTTACCAGGCAAATCCTGCTCCTGGACTCCTGTACATTTCAGTGTGTTTTAAGAAGAGCAAGGAGCAGCAGCCATGGGCATCAAGAGGATAAGGGCTATCTGGAGAATGAATATATATATATATATATATATGTATGTATGTATGTATGTATGTATTTGGGTCCATGACACTGGATGGAATTTACCCAAGAGTACTGCAAAAAAAGCTGATTGGTGCAGGCATCTGTCACATTGATGCTTTGGGGAGGTGACTGAGAACTAGAGAAAGGCTAAAAATTAATCTGGCTTTGAGGAGAAAAAAAAAAAAAAGTCTGAGGACACCTTTATCTCAAACCTCAGAAAAAGCACGTAATATGACTTTTTAAAATCCATTTCAAAGAATATGGTGAAGGAACAGACAGCATGGATTTACCACTGACAAATCATGTTTAATGAGCCTGATTGCCTTCTGTGATAGTGTTTGTCCACATGGGTGAAGGGAGAGCTCTGATGGAATATATTGTTTCTTTGTTTTATTAGTACAGGCTGTAAATCCTGACTAAGCAGCATGCTTTTGAAAAGGAACTGGGGTTTATAGAAGATCCCAATCCAAATATGAGCCAACAATATGTTCTCATCCTGTGTATGGCAGACTGGGATACACTTGTGACCAGCAGGTGCATGGAAGATTATCTCCCTTTTCTTTATACTGCTATGGATGCCTAGGAAACACTGTTCGCAGCTTTGGGCCCACTCCATTCAGTAAGAATTCTCAGAAACTGGAGAGGGTGCAGGGAAGAGGTCACAAGATTCAGCTTGGGAAATTCAGATTGGATGTTACACTTCATGAAGTAGGCAGTGCAACACTGGAACAGAGAGGTGGTGGAATATCCATCCTTTGATCACTTCAAGGCTCTCCAAGTTAACCACTGACTTTTTCTGGTCCTGACAATCCTTCCATAGTCAGCAGGCTGGACTCTGATGACTTCCCGATGGTTCTTCCACCCGACAATTCTGAGATTATGTGAGTGACTCCAGAGTTTCAAGTTAAGCCACTGGAAACTTGGGAATACAGAAAGTACAAGCTCTGGGACAAAATCTGCAACAGAAGAAAATTCCCTTACCTCCTTTTTCATGTCAGGGCCATTATTCCTCTTCCCTTGCATTGGTCATGGAGCACTTGCTGACAGAGGTGTGCAGGCTGATGGAAAACAACCCCCACAAGCTCTTCTAAGTGAAACTGTCATTCACATCAAATAAATCCATAGCGTGTGCTGGATTCCTGTACACACAGTGAGTCCTACAGGGGTGAAAAGTGACAGTGTAGACAACATATCACAACCATTCTGTAAAAGGGGGCTAAATTACAAATGCAGAGGCCAACTTAATTTAGGTATTACATGAGTTTTCAGTGCTTGACTTTCTAAGTGTACTGTTCTGTAAAACATGTTACAACAATGAGCTGATTAGCAATTGCAAGTATGATTACTTTCAAATGTCAGCCAAACAGCTGGAGAAAGATTTGTATTTGAAAATTTTTCAATTATGGTCATGTAGGCTAATAAGTGTTAATTTGGGTTCTCTTAATAAACAAGTAAATAAGTGGTATTTTGATGGTACTTTAATTAATGTGTGTAATTACAGTATTGGACATTTGTTATTAGATGTTTATTTAAATAGACAATTTCAGAATGGCAGTTGCAAGCTGCTTTTTGTATTCTTTACATCAAGATGAAATTGCAGTCAGAGAAAAAGTATTGACCATTACATGCAAAGTGTCTTGCCATTTTTAAGTCTCTAAATTCAGTTAAAGCCTCTTGAAATTCCAATCAAACTTTAAAATTCTATGCAAAATATTAATACTACAGTTTTTGATGGACTGGACATAGAGGAAATGCAGTAGATTTTTTTGTTAGTCCGTTTACCTAACTAATACAACTTTGGGATGTTTAGGTCTTATATTTCAATCTCATTGATACTTCCAAATTTTTCTGGAGTTCTCTGAACTGATATACTGAAATATTTCCAGAACTCTCTGCTGTTTGTTCAGAGTGACTTTGCCATTGGTCTAAATAAATAAAGATGATTGCACTTAATCTTTAAAGTACTTTGAAAGTTTATGCTTGTTACTGCTGTTCTTTCTGGTGTTATAGTAGTGATCAACTTCTCTGGCATTGCAATTTTTTTTGTCTGTCATGTTTTGTTCAGTTAACAGGGCAGATTTGTAAATCAAGTTTACAGCCTAGCAGACTGCCTGAATCTTCTGAGGTAGGTTATAGTGCCAGTTTTCCAGTGGACATTGGGTGATAAATGTGTAAATTGAAGATCTAAGTGATATAACTTTTATTTGGGGAAGGAGGGCAGGAGGCATATTGATAGTCATTACATGATTCCTGTAAGAGGCTATAACAGCAAAGACAGGTGTATGAGGTTTTGCTGCCTGAATTAGAAATGTTTAACAGCTCAGTTTAATTAGGCATGTTTTGGGAAAAGATTTCATGGTGTGGATTGAATTTCAGGCATTCACCTACGTGCATGCGAGGGGTTTTGTCTGCAGCCATCACAGCAGTACCACTGCCCAGCAGACATTATTTGGAGAAGCCCAGCACATTCCCCAAAAGTGTGGGAAAACACTGAAGTTTGTGTTTTCCATCTGCCAGAGTACTGCTTTCCATGGAGACTCTCAAGAGAACAGATGACATGGATGACAGTGGTGTTGTGTGGATTAATACAGTGATGCTGAAGTCAACATTTTAGGTAAAATGGTGAGGCAAGAGTGAGGATGTTTGGTGAGAAGCAGGCAGATTAAGCAGATTAAAATGAAGATGAGTATGGATTACTACTTGTCTGTTGTAACCAAGAGTTTTGTCATAAGGACTTGTCTACACTGTGGAATAGCAGAAAGCAAAGAACTACAGAACAGTTTCTCAGTGATTGTCCCAGTGAATACTCTCAGGGTAGATCCTATGTCTCCAGAGGAAGTTAGTGCAGGATAAATACTGCATATGAAATAGAGATGACTTTTCCAAAGCTTCCTCCAGCAGAAGAGTCCATACAGTGCCTGAATGTTCCTGAAGTGTTCAGTGGCACCCATTGGTGCCAGTGGGTGTGTCTGGAGTGGAGGTGCAGTTCTTTCTGTCCTCTAAGTCCTGGTGGGGTTTATAAAGTAAGGAGTTCCCAGAGCTGTGATCAGAGACACATTTACCTGCTGCCAGAGCCCAAGGATACAGGGAGTGGTGCTTGTGCCCAGCAAAGCACAACCATTGTCTGATTCTGAGTGCAGTAAGGGAGAGGGTGAGCCCCAGCTGAGGCCCCTCCAATACCTCTGTCTCACATGTTGGATAAGTAATTGGCTGTATGGAGACAGACAGAGAGTTGTGGTCAATGGCTCTGTCTTTAGGGGGAGACTGGTGATGAGTGGTGCCCCTCAAGGCTCAGTCTTGAGGCCGCTGCTCTTTCTATCAGTGATCAAGTTCACCCTCAGTAAATTTGCCAGTGACATGGAGCTGAGCAGTGCAGTTGACACAACAGAAGGAAGGGGTCTCATTCAGGGGGACCTGGACAAACTTGAGAAGTGGGCTTATGAGAACCTCATGAAGTTCAACAAGCCAAACTGCAAGGTGCCACACCTGAGTCAGGGCAATCACAGATGTCAGTGCAGACTGGGAGAAGCCACTGAGAGCAGCCCTGCCAAGAAACATTTGGGAGTTCTGGTGGATGAAAAGCCGGGCATGAGCCAAGAGTGTGTGCTTATAGCCCAGAAGGTCAGTGGTATCCTGGGCTGCATAAAAAGCAGCATGTCCAGGAGGTCGAGGGAGGTGACTCTCCTGCACTACTCTACTCTCTTGAGACAACAGCTGGAGTGCTGCATCCAGCTCTGGGGCCCCCAACATAACAACGTCACAGAACTATTGGGGCAGGTCCAGAGGAGGGACATGGAGACAATCTGCTCTGGCAGAAAGATAACTCCAGGACAAGGAACTGGAGCATTGCAGTACTCAATTCATATACTTACTATCTTGATGAAGTGTCATTTTACCAGAGCCACCTGCTAAGAAAGGAAGAAAAAATGCTCTCATATTTGGTTCTAACATACTTATTTCAGCAAGGTTTTGCCATGGAAATCTTCTCTGAGCTGGGGAATAAGCACTAAGCTTCCTAAAGTTCTATTAAATAATTTGCAATCTTTATACCTAATACAGGGAATTTTGCTGTAATTCAGAGAATTGTGTTTGCACTATTTCAGAGGAAGCTGTTTTCGAGTAACTGACAATTAACTGAGAATAGTAAAATAATAATTACAAAATTAGAATGAGTGTTTATTCATAAAAGAATAGACACCTTTAGAAGCTGTAATTATCTTTTTGCTAATTTGGTCTGACTGGCAAACGAAGCGTAGAGAGGATGATTCTTTTCCCGGGCATAGCACCACTGCAGTCAAAGCACTGTTAAAGGTGAGGTTTGTTGTAAAAGCAGGTCACATGGCAGCAAGCACTAATGGTGCTGAGTATCTCTTGCTGAGGGAATTCTTACCTGTCAACTGAAGAGTAAAAACAACTGCAGGAATTCCTCAGCATAGGAATAATTAACAAGAGACTGAGGCTGAAGTTTGCCACAGCACCAGTAACTTTGTACTTTAAACCAACTCTCAGCTTTTTCTGGTTATTCAGTTTGCATATTTTTTCCCTCACTTTTTTTATTGTCGCTGAATTGTGGGTTTCTAAACACAATACACTCTCTTGGCTGAAGAAACATGTTCCTATGTCCATGTCCCCCTGTGTAAGGTGAATCTTGATGGAAATAGGATCCGCAAAGATACATCATGAGAGAATGAAGACAATGATTCTGCAGAAAAAATTTACTCAATCAGATACACACAGCTTCTGCAAACTATATTTTTGGAGGAGAGGAGGGGCTGAGGGTGAGGTGTCCTTTCATAGCATACAAGTGTTTTGGTGCAATTTATAGGAAGAATCAGGATAAGGAAAATACAGTAATGTGATAAATGCATATCTTTGCAGATGGGAGGCTGAAATATCTGAAGCATAATAATATATTTCATGACCAAGTAAATAACAAAGTACAGACTCTGCTACACATGCAAGGTTTTTGTGAGCATCTTGAGGCACCAATGCAAAGTCTGAATTTGGCATTTAGTTTAACGGGAATGAGTGAATTGATTCAAAGGGTATATGTGAAAATGAAAAGGGAAAAATTAAATCTCTGACAATAAGTAATACCTGCCTCCTGAGCAGTTCCTGTGATATACATGAGAGAGACAGGCATCAAAACAGGGCAGTGTAGGGTCTTGTAAGAAGTTTGTTCTGGCAGAAGATCAGGTTGTCAGATGCTATCCCTGGGGAATCAGCCAAAGGGGTAGAGAGATCGACAGATCGCTCATAGCAGAGTTTGTTCATTGTTCTGTATGGCATGGACTAGCTGAGGGTAAGTAGGGTTGTGGTAGAGTGATCCCCTTCTTTTTTACAGGTTATTTCAAGCAGCAGTGATGCACAATGACTCATTAGGCTGAAGGGCATGCTAGAGGGTCAGTTCTTTCACCATCCCTCAGTGTGCACATAAAGCTGCTTGGAGATAGGATGATGTGACATAATCTGAGGTAGGATGGTCATTGGTAATTTCAGGTTACCTGTCATGAAAATAGGACACAAGCATACATATTTATTTCGTATGCTGAAGGCACATTTGGACCAAGCATAAGAATTGTAATTTATTATGCATCATATTATGCATTTTTTACAATTAGACAATTTATGAAAATGAGATTTTTTTTTTTACAGGTATTTAGCTCAAAAAATTGTAACACCCTGAGATGCTATTACTGGGAAGCAACATAGATACCTTGATGTTTTTAATGGAATTAAAGCATAAAAAAAGAAAATTGAGGGTAGAGATTGTTCTAGAAATAAGAAAATGCAATTTCACAGGAACAGTATCATTTAATGAATTATGTGACTAGAAAAAAATAGTATGAGCAAATAATAAATTAATTTTGAGATGCCTAACTGAAAATTTGGAAGGTGAAGCTGGTAAGAGAGCATGTGGATTATGACAGTAAAAGAACTTACATACTGGTAACTAGTTTAGACAAGGAACAGGGAGAAATGGCAAATAAGCAGCACATCTAAAGATTTTTAGTTTGGTAGGGAAGAAAGACACCTCTCAGATTTGGAGGGGGAGATTCCAGCTGGTGAAATGTCCATAGCAGTCAATTCACTGAGAAAATGGGCAGTCACACAGCTGAAAAGCATTTGTCTTTTACTTTGCTGTGCTGTAACTTTGTTTCATAGCAGAGTTTCATACTTCTGATACTCTAATGAGTGTTCTGCTTTGTGACTTCTTATCCTCTGTATTAAAATTTCTAAGTAGCTGATCAAAAAGAGATGAAGCTAATAATCTAATGAACTGATTGGTGTTGTAATTAATTGTGCTCATCTGATTAGTCAACAACCAAAGCTGATTTTCCCTCCTTTCTTCTCAAGGCACTGCACTGATAATGGTTTTTCAAGACTGCAAAATAGATGCAGGAAGGCACTTGAAACTCAGATGTGACAGGGAGATTGCTTTGTAGGTTGAGGGAATCATCTTACTTGAGCAATCATGATCTTCTTTGTTTGTTCCTCCAGGTTGGTAGGATTGCATATTGCTTATGTTTTTTCTGGAACCTAATCTTTATTCATAGGAATGTTAGAGTGTTAACTTTGCTAACTATACCTATTTAAATTGCTTCTGGTCTTACTTTTGCAATTATCTTTTTCACTGAGTTCTAAAACCATGCAAGAGAGCAGTATACCTTTCCAATATTTTGAATTATAAGGCTTGAGAAGAAGTGCATTACTGACAATGCTTTGAAATGTTTCAAACTTAAGGGCAGAAGCAAAACAGACTTACCAAGCTTAAGTATCTACCAAAGTATATGAAAAGAATATATACTATGTTGTAATACTTAATCCAAAACTTTTCGGTTTGGTTTGTCAACAGCAGTTACCAAACTTAAAAAACAGCATAACCACTGGAAAATTGAAAATCAGAGCACAAAAAGTAGAGTCTTATGTCAAAATGGAATCCAAAATTCATCAATAATGCAATTATTTATTTTCCTATTTATACAACTAGAAAGTCACATTTGAACTATCATCTAGCCCAAGTAGAATGCTTGTTTTAACAGTGAGTAACCAAATGATAGTATCATGGTATCCCATCCCAGGGTTTAAAGTAGCTTTTCCTCATACAGATGGTCTCCTGAGTTACTATTTCTGATATAAGCTCTATTTCACTTTCTTTTTTTGTTGTTGTTGGTTTGTTTTTTTTTCAAGATGTAGCTTTCTTGTTTTCCTAGAAACACGTTCACATCCCTTTATCATCAAACTAGGAGAACTCATTTCAGCTTCCCATCCTTTCAAAGTGTCTGTTTATTTGTAAATGTAAAAGTACTGGGTTTATACCTGAATCATGCATTTGTCTTCTTGCATCATGTTGTAGAAGGAGTTTGACAGTTGTGGCACTTGGCTTTTTACTACATGTGTTTGGTTGCTCTTAAACTGAATTTGTGGGGCCAGTGGGTCTATTTGGCATATGGACTGTTTTCCGTGTTACAGGCTATTCACTGGGTATTTAAATGGGCTGGGTTTTTTTTCTGGGAAACTAACTGACTTTGTAGAGTTCCAGTTGTGTGTATGAGCCACAAAGGAGACCAAGACAGGGACCTACAATTTATGCATTAAAGCACTTTTTTCATTTATAATTGTCAGTTAAGAGAATTTATGGACAACGGGACCCACTGGAATGCAAGACACTCAAATGACTGAGTTTTAATGCAGAGCTTCAAATCACTTCCCTTTTTTGCTTCTGTGAGGTAATGCAATGACATTCTTTGCACAAAGACTTCTGAGCATGCTGGAGACCCAGTTCTAAGTGCCTTATTAGAATGGAGGAGAGGATGGCTCCAGAGAGTAGGAGGTGCAGATCTCAGGTACTGAGTTCATCATTACTTGAGAGAGGGGAGAAAGGATGTCCTTTAAGACAGAAAAATATTTAACAAATAAACTTTAAGAAAGTATAACCCAAAGTCTCATTTTTGTAGGTTTTGTTCTTAGATTTGGGTTTTTTTTCTTCTGATTACAGAAAATATACTTTTAAACTTCTTTATTAATTTTGTTGTTGTTGTTGTTTAGGAGTTTCATTAAATAAGCAAACTGGTCTGTTAGAAAAAGCGTCATGCTTATATTTTTAATTAATGGTTAATTTTATGTGATGGTCTGGAACTTTTCTATCACTATAGTCAAACGCGTAGGCAGAATGGGCCCACGAGCTTAAGCAATTTCAGGTAAAACCTGGCAGGAGATCAGGAATGTAATTGGACCCCGTGTTGGATTCTGAAGTTGCAGTTTTATTGTGACCAACTCAGGTGCTGAAATGTTTCTGAGTGTGTAGAAAAGAGGTTTGTGTGTATTCCTGAAAAGCACAAGAGCTACACTGGGATTAAGTCAAGGGGAAAGAGCTGTCAAAACTAAAACTTTTTGTTTTCATTTGTTAGTATTAGTTGTTCTTAAGACAAAAAAAAGGTCATATACATCAAAGGATGGCAAGAAATTTCACAAACTGTGAGAAGTTGACTAAATTCCTTTTCCAAGTTTCAGATACGAAAGAAAATCCTTTTCCCCTGCTGTTGTGTATGTTACAATTTTGACTGAAGGGGAGTCATTTTTCTTTACAGCTAAAATTATATTAGAGAAATAACATTTGAACAATTTTATAGAGATCTCAGCAGTGTAAGGCATGCTGGTACATTCAGAATAATGTTTTAGACACAGTAAATCACTGCCTTTTACAGATAGTATATTTCTTTGATGCTTACTCCAAACTCTAATGTATTTGGTCTGCTTCTTTTTAATTGTTCTTAAGGATGTAGTTGTAATGCCAAGTTTTTCCTTAGACTGTAGCCTACAAAAAATAAAAGAGGGAATATTTTTATTCTTGTGGAAGTATTTTTGCTAGGGCAGCTCATGCAAATCAAAGATTTTCCCACAGACCTAAACAGGACAAATAGAGGCTTCATCTTTTAGTAGAGAAGAAAAGTAGGCATAGAAATGATGTACAAATAATCTGAATTATAATACTTCAGAGATTGTTTGAATGCTTCATGTAGAGAAAGGCAATTAAACACATCAAAACAGACCAATATATAAGCATTTGAAGAAAATAACCTGATAAACAATAGGTAGAAGGAGGTTAATTGAAAACCATTTATGTCTGATCAGTTTTTTTCTGAATAATTCAACCAGCTGAACAAAGGAATGAAAATGGACTACTTCCCAATGCTGAAGCATATGACACAGTAATTTTGAGTTTTCACAGTGACCAGAATAGGTAGCCAGGGAAGAAATATGGAATGAGACAGTAATACTTCCTCAGGGCATGCTCCCACTGGCCACATAGGTGTTTCTCTGAGTGCTGATGTGGGGGAGCGACCCCTGCATTTGGGAGCCTCAGTGCCATCCTTCTTCACAAATTTGTCCTGTTGCTCTTTGGTCCATGCAAGGAGTAAGAGCTGCAGAGTCCTCTGGACAGTGGTTCTGTAGGACACAAGTGCCTGAACTAATGCTGGTGTTTAATGCTGCATCATCAAAAGCTAGCGCTGTTCTATTTACATTCTTGCAGTCTTTAACACATATAGAGCTCCATTTAGTAACATTACAATTGTAAATGGTGTCTTGACGTTGACATATTTAAACTATTCCCATTATGACCTTCAGAGTCTGTACCACAGCAGGTCTTCCTACGGGCAATAAAGTGAGACAACATTTCAGCTCTTACTGAATGAACAGGTAGTGTATTAAAAGCTGTATAAACAGATGAGCATTAATGAGTGGAGGGATCTTTATGAAGACAAATACCTGATGTCAGAGAAATTGAATATCATACCAAAAATTTGATGCAGGTAGGATTTTTTTAATACCACAATTTAAAACATTCCTTCAATACACTATGTGTAATTCCGTGGTTTGTGGTTAAATAGAATTGCACATTAAATGAAAACACAGCAAAAGAGGAGAGGTGTAGTTTGAAATACTTTTTTTCCTTTCAGATGAGGCTATGGTTGATTATACCATGAACTCTTACCAAAATTGTTTATGACAGAAAATTTGGGGTGGTTTGGGGTTTGTTTTTACACAGACAGTTTCTTTTAAGATGTTTATTGCAGTTCATGTGCTTTCCCATTGTGTATCTTTCAAAACTATAAAAATAGCAAAAAATTATCTTAGAAGTCAACTGCTTCACAAATCACACAGGCCACTCATTGAAAACAATGCATTTAGCCTTAGGATTGGACATGCAGAAGCACAGCAGTAAAAGGCACCTGTTGAGTGCTTGACTTGGTAGGCTAATTGCTCTGATGTTTTGAAAACAACAGGTACCCCTGGATAATCAAAGTTAAATATTGACATTGTCATAGCATTTGATAGAAAGGTTAATAACCAAGACTGTATCAACATTAGACCGTCAGATGTTTGTCGTATTGCAAAGTATTCTTTTAAAGTGAAAGTGATACCCAAGACAGAAAGATCTCTTTTAGGCCAAATTCCTTGTTGATACAGAATGGTCTTCTTTAACTACAGTTGAGCTATTCTAATTAGTACCAGACAGTTTTCCCCAAAACTTATGTTATACCTAATCCACATGCAGGATTGCTAAATTCTGATAACTGGCTAAGAAGTGGTGCTAAGAATATGTAGCAGGAAGAAATCTTGCTGATTTTGGTGATACTTCACTGAACTGTCATTTGAATCAGGAAAAGTCAAAGGGAGAGCTGTGGCAGTAACTGAAAAATCTATTTTAATTTATTTTTACTTCCAAACTATAAGATTATTTTATAATCACTGAAAATCTAACACTTAGAAACTCTGAATAATGAAGACTGAACCATTTTGTGTTTTCTTAGGTTTTGTCTCACTGCCTTGTTTAAATTTCTGTTCTGCCTGGAAATAGCTAGTCTTATCAGCCAGTTGAGTTTTCAGCAGTAAGAGATGATTTTAAAAAGTCTTAGTGTACAAATAATGATAAAAAATCAGAACTTGTCTAAAAGTTACAGTAGTAACCAGAACTACTATGGCTAGCCTATTTACTCCATGAATAGTTACAGATAAGCCAATGTGACTCGAGGTCTACTCCACTAGAAAAAGCCCCTCAAATTGTATGGTTGCACAGGGTCTGCTGACAGCACTGAGCACACTTGATGCACATGCATGATGTTGATTGCTTCATTTTGCTGTTTGTGTCACTGTATTAGACCCTTGCAGCAGAAAGCCTGAAAGCTGACAGAAACAGCTGGGAGTGTACAGAAAAAGCAATAGCTCTTAGGGGATCATGTGTTACACTGCAGGCCAGCTCAGAGGATCATCACCACTGCACCTTCTGATGGGACTGAGGATGCCACCTTGACTCTGAGACAGGCTCAGTCCCTGAAGAAGAAATGCTCAGTCAATCAGACAGAAATAGAAACAGGCAGCATATAAAAGAGCATATCTAGAGAAGGGCAGTTTCAGGGTGGAGTTTTGTTTGTTTGGGTTTTTAATTTAAAGAAAAGTATTTACTGTGCCAGTTATAACTCAGTTTCTCAGTGTTCTGAGGGCTTTTTCCTTGCTGGGTATCCTCAGGCAAACATAATTGCAGTTGCTATAACAATAATGGGGTCGGTGCAGCTCTTGATTTATGTAAACCTTTCCCCCTTGCTGCGAAAAATCTCTTTTTGGTGGCTCTTATACTACATGTAGAAAAATGAAAAAGATTGAGGCTTTTAGTCCCTCTTACACAAAACTTCTTGGAATAATTATATACTTGGAAGGCCCCTGAAGTTTCATGCCGAAGATAACTTGTGCTTTCCACCTAATTTAGGATATTATCATTCCTGTGTCTGTCCTCTCTTATATCAGTCCACGGCAAAAATATTACATATACTAGATATTAAACATATTTTCTCTTTTTCTCATGGGGCTTTAAGGAATTCCTGTCTCAATTTCACCTTTGCTAAGTGCAAATTATTTGTTTTCAACCATTATCTTGCATGACTGCAATGCAATCTGCAATCTGCAGACTAGTAGCTGCTACAGGAAAGGTCCTACTACTTGGTGTGACCTGAGCATGCTTAGGGAGGGCAGGTGCAGATGCTTTAATTCTGTCTTTGAGATGGATAAAACTGCCACTGGGAGTAGTGTCAACAGCTTGCTAAATATTCCTATATCCAGAGGTCATGTCTCAGCACAGCAGCTTGCCTTCTGAATGGTCTTTCCATGGAAATCAATGTTTCTTCCCTGTATAAGGCAGATGATTTTAATTGTCCTAGAATCATAAGGACATTGCTCTGAACCTCCCACAGTTTGTATGACTGTATGGAAAATTACCCTAAAGCAGAAAGAAATGGTTTGGCACCACCTATCTTCCCCTACCTCAAAGCCTGACAGTTGCATTGAATAACTAACACAAGTGCCAGAGCTGACAGGAGTCAGGTATGTGTTGCACAGTGCACTCTTTTATACCACACCCTTCATACCCCTAGAGCCTTGGATTGACATGCCCTATGTATGGAGGATCATGCTTGCTGTTAGTTTTCAAGTGATGATATGATAGTTGGCACATTTTCCCATGAAACTATTTTAGTTCTCCTCCCATTCCTAGGTAATTAGCAAAGTCAATCTGTCATTGGTTCAGAAAAGCAGTTTGATGAGCCATGTCTGAGCCCTTGGTCTATGTTCCTAGTATTCATCTCTTGTGACAAAGCTGTTTACTTTAGCTGGGTTTTAGAGGTCTAACTGGAGCCTTCTGACTAAACTGAGAGCTATTCTTCAACCCTCTGTATTCTTGGTATTCCTGCGTGATTGGAATGTATTTCGGATTCATTTTACTGGTTTATGGCAGGCTGAAGGACTTCTTGTCCTGCTAGATTCAAAATGGCAACCTATGGCTCACATATATCACGAGCAGAGTTTACACAAAAAATCAAAGTATACAGGGTGATCAAGCTGGGCTGCATTTAGAATGGAAAAGTATTTTCCCTGAAAACTTGTGCATCTTATCTCCACATCCAGAAAACATGGTTTCACCTGTTTGAAAAATGACACTGGAAAAATATGCACTGACTTATTGGGTCATCTAACCAATGGGAGATACTACTAATGTTCCAATTTAGCATCTGATCAGTGACTTGTAAATTCACAAATGACAAATCATGTCTTATTCCCTGTCACACTGACAGCTACAGCGTGTCCAAGTTAGCAATGAGAAATAAAATTAGGATGGCAGTATGTTTTCTTTGACAGCTCATATAATCTGGAACTTGTTTCTCTTTTGCAGAAGTACATAACCTGAACATGGCGATATTAGAGACGCTATGTGAATGATTTCAGTTAACAGTGATTACTTCAGTTAGATGTCACATGAGACTAGCTAGGTATTGGGATGTGTTTCTTTTGAAATAACTTATTCTTTCTGCCATAATGCTGATGGAAGGTTTGGATTTGTCTTGTTTTTTTAACTATTTCCTATGTAAATAAGTGTACCATATCTTGGGGAGAGCTGTAGTAGCTACGAGTCAGTGCAGAAAGTAAATAGCAACTTTGGTAAGAAAAGGAAAGGCAGTCACGGGAATTCAGAATATCCACCTCTTGATTACAGGAGCAACTGGAGCATAATGGGGAAGGATGACAAACAGAAGAACCCAACTCGACAGCTCCTCCATATAGAGCAAGGAAATGCATTGTCTGTGCAAGATGTGCCCCTGGTGTGTCTGTATTGCTTTGTGTAAAGGCCTCATATTCTTTGTTTGCTGGAAATGAATGAGGCAGATAGCTTGCAGCTCTGGGACTATAAGGCTGTCTACATTGCTGTCTTGGTGAGGAGGAGTTTCTGCTGAACTTGGAGAGGAGCTGAGAGGCTGATAGTCTCTGCAGGCTCTGGACAGTCAAGGTGATGTGCAGTTGGCTGTGATAGAAGGAAAAATCACCTCAATGAGGAGATGAGAGACTATCTCTCAGTTTCTACTGGTGTCTAAATCGTCTATTTTGAAAGCTTGCACTCAGTATATGTAGTGCAGATAATAAAGAAGCCTGGACACATTATTCTAGTTCAAACTTGACGATCTATCTCTGTTTAAAAGGATTCAGGAATATTTCAGCTTTATTTTTTTTTTTTCATAGTGGTGCAAATAAAGGTGCAAAGCTGTGCTTAGAACTCTTCTTCAGCATCCTCCTATTATAATTTGGCAGTTGCTCTTGTAGGGCTGGATACAACTTTCTTTCTTCATCATAGAGTCATAGGATCATAAAATGGTTTGGGTTACAAGGCATCTTAAAGACTATTGAGTTTTAACACCCTGCCATAGACAGCAACATCTTTCACTGGACCATATTGCTCAAAGCTCCATCCAGCCTGGCCTTGAACACTAGCACGGAATTGGACATCCACAACTTCTTTGGGTAACCTGCACCAGTGCCTCAATACCCTCTCTCCATCTGTATTTATCTACCTACCTCTGTCTTTGTCTGCCTAGAGAGTAAGATAATGTAATTTCAAGTAGAAGTCAAATAATCCTTCTTGTCCTCACTGTATACCCCTCAATGCACCTTTCCAGTCCATGATTCTTCTTTTCCTACATATTCTGTTCTTTTGGAATATCAGTGGAGCTCTTGCCTTTAAGAGAGGGTAGTCTACTCTACCTTAGGTGGTGTCCCCAGCCCTGCAAATGAAGGGCACAGGCACTGTTTGGGGAAAACCAAAATTTTTACCTTCATATTTCTGCCACACAAAGGAAAGTCAGAAGTTTCCATCACTTCAAAGGAAGAGAGTTTTTCTAGTTGATGCTCTTCAAACCCTGCTTCCTAGATTACAAAAGAAAATTTCCCCATGAACTGGAGGAAGACCCCTCACCTGCTGATCTTAAAGCAGCAGAGAGATAGGGGAAGAGGCATGGAGTTCAGGGTCCGGAGGAGCAAGACAATACCAAACTTGCAAGCTGTTATAAAGGGCAGGCTTCTCATGTGTAACATGACAAAAAAATGAGGGGTTTCAAGGAGAGTAACTTTGTTTGCTAGAGAGATACAATTCATTACAGTGCTCCAGGGCTATATGGTTTTTGTCAAGCTGTCCGCTGAGGTGAAGAGAATAGTATTGAATTAATTGGGCCAGTTTGTGTGGGAAAACAGCACTAATGAGGACTGTATGAGGATGCAAATATAGATGGTAAATCATATGTGTTTAGGGGGCAGAGTCAATTAGGAACTTGCATCGGAGGGACTGGGATTGTCCGGTTATAAGACTCTTTGTTGTTTTGGAGGAATGGAAATGCATTTTTTTAGATAACAAGGAGGCAGAACAAGATGAAGTTGATAGAGCAGAAACAGAATTGAAAAGAAATCTAGCCCTAAGTCCTCTCATCTTCCTTCATCTGAAATTCTTTCCCCCTTCCCAGGATTCCTGTGCTTTTTCCACCTTTAATGCAAAGGTCATTGAAAATAGTATAAAAGATAGAAAGTACCTCGTCTTCTTCCCAAATTCAAGGGCCAATGTCCTCTGTTCCATTTTAACACATTAGCATTAAATACATAGGTCTAGTATGAGTGCTTTTTATGTTCTTTCCTTGTATAAACTTTAGTAGTGGGGAGAGAAGAGCTGTGGATGAGCCACCTCAGCAAAGGGTTGTCTTTCCCTGCTGAAAGAGACTGAAAGTTTTTATCCCATTCTTGAGATTGATAATTCACCCATTTCCAAATCAAACCTGCTATGCAAATTTGCATGCAGTTTTTCTCTGGGAGACTTGATGTTAACAAACATAAATTCTGTTTTATATGCTCATTTATATGTATTTGTTTACGTATTTGTTTCTTTGAACTTTATGACACAATATGTTATGCAGTGAGTTTGTTTTACTTGGATTTATATAAATACAGAAGACTCTCTGGCCCCATGAATGGAACACAAGTATTACAATATTATTATAATAATCCGAGGCCTGAAGTTTTGCAATGTAAAATAAACTATGCAAAGAGAAGATTGAGGCATTAATGTTCTCTCAAAATGAAATAGAAAAGGAAACACTCATGTAAAATGAGAAGCAAGCAAAGGCAGGTGTATTATATTACACTCTGATAATATTCTTCTCTCAGGTTAAGAGCCCTAACTACTGGGCTCTTGAGTTCCTAGGAGATATATTTGGCAAAACCTCTAGACCTTTTAAAACCTGATTTGTATGTACATATGCACATTTTAAAAATGCTTTCAGGAAGGAAGGAGGGAAGGAAATAAATTATCAGCCCTTCTCCAAATTTTAGTGATCCATGAGTCTCCCCATGCAGGTGGGCGCATGCTGCTTGGCCACTCAGACCCATCCTGTGGAGGACCTGATGTCTTCCATTTGTTCCCCTCTGCGTTACATTTCCTGAGCTCATTCGCAGCTGTCTCCATTATTCACAGCTCTGAACTGATAAGAGGAAGAAAGAAAATGTGTGTTTTATCTGTATGTGAACTGTGAGAAGATTTCAGGCGGGGCGGAGGGCAGGGAGCCGTGGAGATAGTGACCCTTGCTGTTGCCTTGCAGGAATGTCAGCTCTGCTGGAGAGGAGGCCCGCAGAAGAATGAGGGAGTGTGATGGCCTGACAGATGCATTGCTGTACGTGATCCAGTCTGCTCTGGGGAGCAGTGAAATTGATAGTAAGGTTTGTCGTCTTTGTCTTTTCAGCAGCAAATCCGGGTATTCAGGTTACATGGGGACTATAAAGAGACAGCTTTTTCATTATATTCTTTTTTAAATGCATTGTGAGGAATGTCTTAGCAAAGCATAATATAGCCAATCTTTTCCTTTTTTTTTTCTGCTGAGCTGTTTATTTTCGTGTGCTAAGCATTGTGTTTGTGTCCACCTGGGTAGTGTGCACAGGTAAGCATGTCATACGCTCAATTCAATTATTGAAGTGGAAGATATGATACTGATTTAAGAAGAGCAAATATATCGTATTCCATGTAAATTTCTTACGTTGCTCTGCCAGTTTTACCTTAAAATTGATTTTCAGTAGCCAGTATGAGAGCTAATGAGAGTGAGGTAGGCTTAGAAGGCAAACAAGCGAAAAAAAAAATGGGTGATTAATAGGCAGCTGTGCAGTAAAATCAACATTATTTCTTCTTTGAAGAGGATCAATGAATGCTTTCAATAACAACAGTGTTAAGGTGCCTCATTATGTCAACTTTACTTCTCCTAAAATGCTGGGATATGAACAAGCTTCTCCAGGGGTGAAAGGCACTCCCTAATTAAAAAGAGTCCAAGCATTTACAAATTGAATATTTGTAATGCATTTAAGTATTCCAGAGGAGAAGAAAAAGGCCAGTTTCTTTTGCTTTTATTATACTGTGCTAAATTAATTACAGTTGCTGCTCTAGGGCAACCTTGGTCCATTTGCACCCCCCTAGGAATTGCAGGAGAGCGGCCTTTTATGCAGCAAGGTTTTAAAGCCCACTGGGTTTGTATTTCCAAATAATGCTTCACAGAGTTATCTGTGGACCCCCATGGGTGTATAGATTTGAGAGGAATAATCTGCAGGAGTCTCTGGTCACTACCTGAAGCAAAAGAGTGATATTTGCCTGTGAATTCAGGAGATGGACAGAGGAATTAAGAAAGGTTCATAGCATACGGTGCTGGTCTAACAGCATGGCTTTGGGGTTTTTTTAAAGAAACCAAAAAAGAAAAACCAAAACCCTCAAAACACCCAAAAATTCCCACAACCCATTAGCCTGTAATAAATTTTCCATTAATAGAAGTTCAGTAGAGGGATGCTCACAGGACACCCACCCACAAGGCAGGCACAACACCTGGCAGCAGGATTTGGGGAAAACTTGGCTGTCACCCACTACCCCACCCAGACACTACCTCCAGACCAGCCCCTAAACACAGATGATTTTAATTTCATTAGCTTCAGAGTAGCTTAGAAGTAGCTAGAGTAGCAAAACTAGTGAACTAGCCCATTTATGATGAAACTGAAAGCAGAATAAGGAATACAAGGATCCTTGCAAGTCAAGGAGGACTGATATCTGTCCAGCCTTGTGGTTAGAACCAGCTTTCTTGGCTTGTAGGAGTTCACCTTAATAGAGAAAGGTGCTGGTTGCATTTGAGCCTTGGAAGTTCTAGTTTAAGGTAACATTGTCCTTGTGATGGACTCAGCTTATGTTTTCCACAGAATGAGAATTTTAAATGCAAAAACTGTGATTTGTGAAAAGGAAAATTAAAGTTTAGTATTCTAATCAACAAATGCAAAGCCTCAACTCAGCATACTATATCAAAAGTGAATAAAATTCATGTTAAAAAATCAAAGAAGCAGCAAACTTTAAAAAATAATTATGGTCACTGATGTTTGCAAAGCTTTCAGCTATGAAGGGTGCACTATGAGAACTTTCTAGACACAGACACACACACACATACATATTTCTACATATGTTTATGTATTTGGCAGAAATTTCAAATTAGTAAAAGCATATTGCAAAATTGTGACATTTCCTCTATGTTAAAAAAGAGATATATAACTATTCCTGTAGATGAATCTGAATTTGATATTGCCTCTGGAATTTGGTGTCATCACAAAAAACGTGCTGAATGCATACCTGGCAGAAGCTCGTGTCGTACATGAAAGTAAACAAAGCCCCATCTGTTTGCTTCACTGGTGAATATGGCAGAGCACACTAGAGCTGAAAGCCTCACAGTGATTCCATTCTGGGTTAATGGAGCAAAAGAGCTGGGATGTAGTGGCTATCACTTTTTATCTCCATAGAGCATTAGGAACAGTTGAAATAAATATAAAGCAATAGAGAATGGCTTTTTTAACCATGCTTTCCTTGTGCAGAAAATTAAGCTCATACCCTTCTTATTAGGGATAATCAAACCAAATTGAACCAACTAAATGAGTAGGTTTCACGTCTAAACTGAACTTCTTTTAGACTTGGAAAAATTAAGTGGAATTACAAGTGAATTTTCCTCCCCTGGGACTCATCCATTTATGGATTCTTGCTTGCATCACCTACAGAAGAAACAACCAATTAGGGGGATAAATGTATGAAAAGGAAAGGCTGCACACAAGGTATCTGTCTGCAGCCTGGCTAGAAGCAGTAAAAGCAGCAAGACATTTCTAGTCCTACTTCTGGGACTGGAGAATCTGTTCATGCTGCAAGTGCTTGAGAAATGGAAGTCAGATCCAAATTTTATGACAATTTACAAAGAATTTTTGCCAGGAAAAAACGTTATTTCTGGTTTTAAAAGGACAAAACCCAGAATCTATTGCCATTTTCTGTTTGTAGCGTTTTCTATTCATTGAGGTGGAAGTTTTCTGACATTTGGAGTGTTCAGTGGTTCTCTTGATCACTTTTTACCTCAACATCTGTTTCACATGGGGCTCCAGTGTAAAATTCAGAACAATTAGAAAACTCTCAGAAAAGTATTGTCCAGACTAATGAATTGTTACCATAAAAATTTCTGAATCTCTTAACCTGTGATTCCCTGGGGAGCACTCAGAAATGTGCACATAAGAATTGTGCTGGGAAAATGCACATGCAGAGATAGATGAAATTCCTTCTGCTTCGTATTCAGAGTGAGCAAGGGGAGGATTTTCATCTTTTTCTGGTTTTCTGTATTTTTCTTTTTGTCTTACTTTTCAGACCGTTGAAAACTGTGTGTGCATTTTGAGGAACCTCTCATACAGGCTAGCTGCAGAAACATCTCAGGGACAGCAGATGGGAACAGATGAACTTGATGGATTACTCTGTGGTGATGCCAATGGAAAAGACGCAGAGAGTTCAGGGTGCTGGGGGAAGAAGAAGAAGAAAAAGAAATCACAAGATCAGGTAATGAAAGTTATTTGCAGCTGTGTTGTGAGTAATTGAAGTACCCATCATTTAAAATATAAATAATTAATGCACTGTATTAGAAATTAAATGCATGATGCATAATATACAAAACTGTTGACCTTGTTAATTGGCTGAGAGCTTAAAGCAGAATATGGCTCTGGTGTAATGAAATGTATTTGCTTGAGAAATTGTAGATTATGTGGTGCACCTGGAAACTGTAGTCATGGGTACAGTGTGAGTGCCATAAATACCATAAAATGCTCTTTGAAAGGAAGCCATTTCTAATGAAAAGTGTAATCTGCATATACTTTACGCTGTACTTCCGCAGAGTCACGTGTGTCTAGAAAGGGTTTGATAAAAACAAACATCAGACTTGTATATATACACTCACTTGCTTCAAAGTTAGTCTTGTATCATGTCTCTACACATTGAGAGAAAACTGTACAGGACTGAATCAAGTAAAAGGAGTGACTGTTAAAAAAATGATATTTTGATATATTTAATGTTGTTACCAAAGAAAAATTGAAAAGCAAAGTCTTTATTGCTTCCTCAAGTTATTTGACAGGTTATAATTTTGGGTGGGTTGATTTTTAAAGTGTATTTATCTCCTTCTTTATCCCATTAAGGACTTATAATTTGGGTAATACTGACAATTATATTGCAGAGACAGACACTGTTGTATCAGTACACAAAGCGAATAGCAATAAGAATGGCTACTGATTTATGGGCTTTTTCAGACAGCCTGTGCTGGCAGCAGTAAGTTTTCCACCTCTTCCTACACTTACTCACTTTTTTGCATTATAGTTTATTTCTGTTTCAGATTGCTCAAAGTAAATATTTATTTGAGTCAGCACAGGGTATTTGAATAAATGATGCAAACCAGTACTGAAAATATTCCTGAGTTCCTAAAGCCAAATTGTCTTTATTTGGAAAAGTTATAGCAACATTACTAAGCTAAAACTTGGATACTGAAATATGAAGCAGTCATGACTAGTAGGACTTTCATTTTACCTACTCTTGTGGTTAAACACCCCATCATCAGATAATTTGAATTTATTATGCCCCTTTGTTGGGATTCCTGTATTAAGCTACAGTGAGATTAGAAGTGTCGAAGCAAACTAATTTTACCCCATGAAGTAGTCATCATCCCTGTTACTGAATTAACAATTCTCACACACTGTGCTTGCAGTTATTTTGCAGGAGCAAAAAATAGTGTGTCTGGATATGAATGCATCACGCTGCAACTTGGCTTGCTTTTTGATGCTCTGTTTACTAACACATGCACACTATCTAAAGTCTTTTTTAAGTCTTCCTCTTCTATTTCTTCTGTAACTTTTGGATCTCAGATTCATTATTTTAACTCTACTTTGACTCTTTCAGTATTCCCATAGGGCCTCTCTGTATTGTAATGGTTTCCTTCAAAACATTTTCTTGCTCTTCCAGGCCAAAGAACTGAGCTCTTTTGGCTGACTACATTTACAATATACATGCTTTTTCCTGCTCTTAGATATTTTTGGTCTGTTTCTATGAGTGCTCATTATCAGCATGTTGCATGGTAAAGATCTCCTCAGAGCTGTTAATGTTGGCCTCATGGAAGAGTTTTATATATTTTTTAAAATCCAAAGAATAATAAAATTACAGACATATTTTCAGGTTTATGATCACTAGACTCTTCTGTGGCAAGGGCATAAATTTACTCTTTCCAGAACTGATTCGGTTGTACATAGAACTGCTTTGTATTACAAGTATTAGAAACATTTTTCTAATGGTGTTTTCTTCTTTAATCTAATTTCCTTTAAATCCAGACATCCTACTTCACCTTGCCATATTCAAGTTCTCACATGTGGATATTATTCACTTCAGGAACTTTAAGGGGGCCTTGTGAGCCTTCTGCAGGTTATTTTCACCCCATAATCCTTGACTGTTATTGAACATTCCAAATGATTTGACGTATATTATCAAATTACTATATTATCAAGTTTACTAGAGTGCCACTAAAAACAATAGCAGCAAGATCACTGTGCCAGAAACAGCTCTCCCAATTTACCCTCAAAAATGGAAAAGAAATATTTTTCATGTAACCACATTTATATTAATAGCAAAAAATAATTCAAACTCTGATAAGGGTAAATGTAACTTTTGTCCATTTATTTTACAAAACTGAGTACAGAAGTATGTTCAGAGGTGCTTGCCCAGAGTGGATACAATTGTCCAATTGTGTAAAAGATCTGTTCTTTCTGCTTCTTTGTCTTCATGGTTCCTTTAATACTTGAGAGTTTTATCTGCAAAGCACAGGGCATAGGCACATCTCTGTCAGTTGTGACACCTCAGTGCAGGGGAGTGTCACCCAATCTGTGGTTGCTACGTTTTACATCCCCAGAAGATATGTGTTCAGGGTATAGTTTTTTTTCCCTCTTTTGGCAGTGCACAGGGGTTTTGAATAACAAAATTGCTGTTTCACTCTTTCTCAGAAGGTAACATGTACAAAACAATGTGGAGAAAAAAATGGTTCAATTTTAGTGAATGTAATTTTGGAATTTTCCTATTGCACGATCGCTGTAACATAGTTTCTTCATTATTATCTTGAACTCCATTTGTGCAGTTATGATGTATTCTTTAAGTTTTGGATAAAAATGTTAGTAAAAAAATATAGCAGAACTATTGTAGTTGCAGAAGAAAAACAGATGTATCATTTTAGATAAAGGATGTGGATGAGGATTCAGTTTTCCGTACTTAAAAAAAAAAATCCCTCACAGAGCAGGGGAGTTTGTTTTTTAAGCCATAAAACAGGAGAAACTTTATATTAAAGTCACATTCTCATGGGTTTTCTCTATAATGAAAGTACAAGTTTATTTTTTGTTTTATGATTTAGGGAGCAACTATCCCAATTTTTCTAAGTCATGTTTCAGTTGTAGTCACATTTAAGTTACTTGAAGGAAAGAACAGAATTGAGTGGTAGTGTAAAATGTGGCTTCCTTCAAAGACCTTTCAAGAACAAACTGGAATTTATTTTTTATTAATGACATCAATTTTCTATCAGTTGTCTATAAAGACAACTTCTGTACATCTTGGAATCAAGTTAGAGACGTGTCTTTGTTCAGATCATAGGTCTAATGACACCTTTCAAATTACTTTACTTAAGGAGTTCCCTTAGGATCACAGGAAACGAGTGTTCTCCACATTTCAGAATAAAGGTGGGTGGTGTTAAAAGAGCCCACGATCATTTCAGCAGAGCTGAGAGAGGTTTCTGAGGCATGTGCACAAATTGAATGTTAGAAGAGGCCCAAACCTTCTGAAGGTTTGTGATAAAATCTAGGTATCGCACTGTGTTTATTTATGGAAACACAAAAAGCGAAACTTCTGTTAAGGCCTCAGAAAAAATAAATGAAACTCACCTGACTTCTGTCTCAAACCTCTAGAACTGTAATTCTCTGCTGTTCTGTTAGTTTTTCTCTGCTGCTTACCTGTGATCATCTGGTACTGATCCCACCCCAGTAAGCTCTCCCAGCACAGACTCCTTCATCTCTGACTAGGACCTTGTAGCCATCAACCTCTCTGCCTTGTATTGTGTCACTCTTCAAATGGAAACTGATTCTTCCACTGCTGAAAATGTTGTTCATGCTGCTGGCATGCTCATTGCTGCCAACAGGTTTATTCTGTAAGCTGTGTGAGAAATGAGGATTATGACAAAAAGCAATTAGGGCAAATCAGGTGTGTGGTCCAACTTCAGTTAAAAAAAAAAAATCCACCAGGGAGTTGTCATTAATCCTCACTTTATTTCTTGTTATGCAGCCCATTATGTATACATGTGGCACAGTTTCATTTCTTTTCCTTTCTTCTCTAAGAAAAACATGTTGGCTTCCTGGCTTCATGCTCATCTCAAGTTCCCCATCTGTGATCATTTTTGTCAAACCAGAATCTAGCCCAAAGTCTGTTTTTTGATTGGAAGTGACACTTTTGAAATGAGCATGACCTTCTTTTTCACCTTCTGTCAGGAGCCTTAAGGTATAACAGCAACATTTCAAGTTATAGATCATTAAGAATTGACTGGCACACCTCTTTAGCATGCTTGCTAAATGGCCTATAAATTCTTCTGTCTAGGTGAAATTGCAGGTTTAAGGCAATAGTATTTCAAAAAGCATAAAAAATAAACCTGCCAGATTTGTCTTTTCCTGTGGTGACGCCACTATTTTGCCAAGTATGCCTCATACTCTACTAAGCCATACCAGCTAATAAGCACAGAAACAGAGAAATGGTGGCAGCTCCTGGGTTTAACCAATAACTTGAACTGTGATTAGGGATGAAAGGCTGTTTTGCCATTATACCCTTGCTCAGAAAGAATATTATTTCCACTTGTTGCTTCCTCATTTTGCACAAGGTGGTTATGTCACATGTTGAGTAGCAAGCATCAACTATCTTGAGCAATTCCTTGCAGAGCCTTTTGTAAAGCATTTCTACTTTCTTGCTTGCCTACACAGCATCTTCCCATATACTCTGTGAGCCTCTCAGTGTCATGTAGACAGTTTGTTTTCAAAGTCAAAACTGCAGGGTTATTAAATATAATTTGTATTTGTCAGTTTGTGGAATATACTGCAAAGCCAGTTAGCTTCAGCTTTCTGTGGAGAGGAGAAGGGCATGCAGTGACATGCCAAGGACTGTTTTTCCAGCTTTATCTCCATCCCCCTTCATTTGGGAAGGGTCTGCTTTTAAGCAAAGAGAAAATGCACAAACTTATTTAGTATTTTTTTTTTCTTTAGCAAAGCATAATGTTTAGAAGTTGAATAAAGGCATTGACAATTATTTTAAGAGTGTAACGTATAATGTGAAATACAATTTAGATTTATTAATATCTGAGATTGATTATAATGATTGAAACAAATAATACATTGAAATGTTTTGAAAGCATTTCAAACACCTTTCCTATAATTTGTAAATGTTGTTGCATCAAACTGGGAAGGGTACTGTTATTTATGCAATGAGCTCTGCTCTCTCCCGCCATGCTCCTGTAGTCTCTGTGTCAGTTAACACCTGCATTTATATTCACCACCTTTATTTAGGCTGGGATATCTAAACTGAAGTTCGACTTGATGTAAATAGTGGTGTTCCTGCCTGCTTAGTGTCAGCTACATGGATTCTGAAATCAAGCTCTGTGAGTTGGGTGTATTTTTGTTGCTGAATTTCTGCTCTAGACAACATTGGCCAATACAGCTCTTGGACAAAGATGTCCAAAATAGATTGTTGAACTGACATGTCTAGGGAGAGCTGGCAGAGAATGTCACAGCCGCTTAGACATGCTAAGATACCAGTGTCTTCTTAGGGGGGCTGTTAATTGAAAAGTCTTTGGCTTTTCAGAAATAGTTTTAGTAAGCACCATGTAATTGCTCATATGAATTTTGTCACTGCTGCTTCAAGGAGCACAGCTACAGTATTATCAGACTATCTTAAATGTCTAGGATCAATGCAGAGAGGTCAAGATGGTTTTAGACATTGTTGGGGTTTGTTTTAACTTTTTCCTATATTTTTTAGAAATGGTATTTTGTACAGAGTGGGAGAAAGGAAGTATTCATATGTAATAAATAAAAATAAAATTGTTTAGTTATCACAGAAAAACCAAGTGTTGTGTGATACCTATTTAAGAGCAATCCCCAACAATTTGAGGTTGTTATTAGTACAAACCCCAAAATTTGCAGAGTGTACTTCCCATGCTGAGTTGAAGCCTTCCCAGGTATTTAGTAGAATTGCGCTATAAGTATGGATTTACTTTCATTAAAATGATAAAGGTGGTGGTAGATAATCTGTTGTGCAGCATGGGAGAGCATCTCGATGAGTGATCTTTTTCTCCTCTTAAAGTTTCTTACAATTATGAAAATTTGGAAATTTTGTTAGAGTACTCTTCCTATCAAAAGTCCATTCTTAAAAGATCTTGGTATTTGACTTTTTCTTTTTCTTGACTTTCATCCTTTTTTTGCACCAGTCTCGGGAAATGAGAGATCTGTATCTCACCCACGTAACAAGCAGTTTGTCAGCTTCAACCACAATATATGTGGGTAATTTCAGCTGAAGGAGGGAAGCCTGGAAGGAATATTTGTTTATGACATTTTTTTTTTTTTCCTCCTTAATATAAGCTAGGAAGAGTAATTGCATGTTGTCCTCTTCTTCAGAGGCTCCTACCGCAGCCTCAGTCTATTTCAAATAGACCTTTCTGATCATTTCTGATGGGCTGCAACAGTACAGTAACTCTTCCAGTAATTTACTGGGTAGAGGTGTTCACTGGGTGAAGGATGCCGCCTCAGCTCATTAATATTTAGCAATGCAAACTTAACCAGTATTTTAGATATGGACTCTAATACCACTTGGGGAACAATTTTTTATTTTTTTTAAGATGACTGTTGTTGATTAAATACAAAATAAATGAATGAAAATCAGGCAAAACTCCATTGCAGTAGATTCTTTGCTTACCTGTGTCAGTTCTGCAAGCCCTGTAACAGTTTGGGCTGTACAGCTTCAGGTGCTGGTCTCAGCTATACAAAAGACACCAGAAGCCCCTAATCCCTGCAGGGAAGAGGCTGCCACAGGCACAGCAGGTGTCGTGGTTTAACCCCAGTCAGCAGCCAAACCCACACAGCTGCCCTCAGTGGGGCAGGGACAAAGAAGAGTGAAAGTGAGAAAATTCGTGGGTTGAGGTAAAAGCAGTGTAATGGGGAAAGCAAAAGCCCCACATGCAAACAAAACACAGAAGGAATTCATTCACCACTTCTCATGGGTAGGCATGAACACTTCTATCTTCAGCCATCCCCAGGAAAGCAGGGCTCCATCATGCATAACAATGATTTGGGTAAACAAACCCCATTTCTCCAAATGTCTTCCCTTCCTTCTTCTTCCACATAGCTTTATATTCTGAGCACGACATCATGTGGTATGGAATGTCCCCTTGGTCAGTTGGAGTCAGCTCTCCTGCCTGTATTCCCTCCCAACTCTGCATCCCCATTCTCCTCGCTGTTGGGGTGGGATGAGAAGCAGAAAAGGCAAGTGTCAGTGTTACTCAGCAGTGGCTAAAACATCCCTGGGATATCATCACTGTTTCCAGCACAAATCCAAAACATGGCCCCATGCAACACAAGACATTTTCCAGGGTCACTGAATTTCCTGTGCTTTCACTGCACATGTATGTGTGGTACCAAGGATTTTCATCATTATTACATGGACTATGAGCATCTTGGGAAAAAGGTCTTCCCTCACAGTTGGTGATAAATTAAAGTAATCGTGCTTTAATCGTGGAAGTGAGTTGCAAGAAAGGAAGAGAAATGCAGTAATTTGTCTCCTTTTTTTTTTTTTAATGTTTTCTCATTACTGGGCAGAATGGCAAAACAACATTAAATATTAATTTATCTGCTAGATAATTTCTAGTGCTTTATATGTACCAGCACAGCGTGAACATGTATATAGAACTCTATTTATATCAGCTGATTTTCAGTAGTCCTTGGGATCATAAGAGTGTAAATAGCTGAGCATAGAAAAAAAATTATACCCCCACACAGGCATATACCTCCTCATATGGGTAGATCTGATACATTTGATGCATTTCACGTACTTTGTCCTTGAAATAATATAGCCTGTGCAAACAGTTGCATAATGCATAATTCGTGCATGTTGGAATGAGACAAATTAAGACTTGAATTGGTGCCCTTGGACATCACAAGTCATTCATTAGTGGACTTACTAAGGTACAAAACCTAAACCTGGTGTGAGGTCAGATTTGACCTGTAAGATATGTCTCTCATTTGTTTTCAAAAAAAAAAATTGACAGCATGAATGATTGAATTCTGAGAGTTAAAATAAGAAGCAGGCTTTAATGTATTTTTTATGAGCTGAAAAGAACTCATTTCTGGCAAGGCTGGTGATTTATAAGGAGGAAAAAGAAAATGAGTCACATGCACTGAAAACAATCTATTGGTTTAAAGGCAGAAATGTATTAAAAATTTCAAAACACAGCCCCATAATAGTGTCATTTGAAGGCATTGTTTTTCCAGAAGGCATTTGTCCTCTACTTCTCAACCATCACTGGGCATTGCTATGCCAGTTCTTTCAAACTATGATAACATTTGTCCAGCATAGTGAGTTTCACATCTGAACTGCTTTCCGCTTTTTGGTAACTGCTCATGTGTATGAAATGGTTCCTCTAGCTTTCCACTTTGGTGTCTGTTCTGCTTTAATTTAGAAAAAAATAGTGAGTTTCATTCCTTAAGGTATTAATCACACAAAACCTTGTTGAAATTGGGTTAGTTGTTATTAGGGAAGACTTGATTGATTGTCCCTTAAAATATATGTATTTTATTTTTAAAGTTAGTTTAAATAAAATTATGATTGATACTTCCTGAAAACAAGATATTCTAGATCTTTCCCAATGCTAGTATTATTGTACACTCATAACTAGTTAAATTAACTCTTGCAGATTTAAATCGGGACTTAATTTGACTTATGCTATATTTGTATGTTTAGTGGATGTTTAATGTTATGGTACAGATTTTTTGTTTATATAGACACAGTAATCTGTAACTCAACGTACTAAAATGTTTACTTTTTATTGTATTATGCAATGTGGACATGTCAGAAGTGTTAGAAAAGATATTTTATTAAAAAGTTAAGGCTTGTTCCTAACAGTGGCACTAGTGCCATGAATTATTAAAATATCTTTATCCATACAAAACAAAATATACAATAAATATATAAGTAGATTATCATTTAAAATATTATTGAAAGTTCATTCCTCATCTGACTTTTGTTTAAAAGTCAAAAAGAAAGTCTGTGTATTTTCCTTTGAGATGTTTCATATGTAGGTGTAAGTGTTGTGTGCTCCACTGGAGAGGAGAATCCCTGTCCTCCTGAATATTTATTTCTGGTAAGAGTGGGTTTTGTGCAATAACCAACCCATTGTTCAGGACTAAATATTGCACATTTTGGATATCAGAATTGTGTTGTTTTTCATGGCAAAACTCTGCATGTGATGAGAAAAACAATGTGTTTTGTGAGAGCTGGTTCTACCAATGGCATTGGAGTCTCAGACCACACAGCTGGCTGGCTGAATACCTCCTGCACTCTCATTGTGGGAAGCCAGAAGTTGTGCAGTTGATGAAGACTTGTCACACTTGTGCCTTTCATAGGATGGAGGGCTCATGGCCTTGAATGATTTTGTTTTCCATAGCAGCATTGTTTTTCCTCTCATGGGAAGAGAGAGAATGTGGAGAACTGAGAAGGATGTGAAAAGAAAATCTCTTCTCCCCATGCAAGTTCTAGATTTGCCTCTTAAGATAACATTCATTTGGCTTCTGTCCCCACACAAAAAATACATTCAGTGAAATGTGTTTTTGTTATGTCAGCTAGCTAAAACATTGGGATTTCTGCCAATCTTATAGCTTGTCTATACGGAATGTTGAATAGAAAATTTGGTTCCTCCATGAAGAATCACATGATGTACAAAAATTGAGAACATCTGTTTATGGGCAGATGCCTTCACAGATGTTATAGTTTCAACTGAGGCATTCTCAGATGTATTTCACTGTTCCTTGCTGACAATCTGATTTGTGTTTTCCAACAGTGGGATGGTGTAGGACCTCTCCCAGACTGTGCAGAACCACCCAAAGGAATCCAGATGCTGTGGCACCCTTCAATAGTCAAACCCTACCTCACACTTCTTTCTGAGTGCTCAAATCCAGACACGCTGGAGGGGGCAGCAGGGGCACTGCAGAACTTGGCTGCTGGGAGTTGGAAGGTAGGAATATTAACCAAATATGTATTTCCCCTTCAGTTCTGAAACCACCCTACAGCTGACAGCAGGTTGGTGATATAAATGTATCTAATTGCTTCTGGTAGTGGAATAACCTTCTGTTCTCAAAGAACTGTCTGAAGTCAAACTTGAGATAGTATTTCAAGTCCTAGGTAGTCATATCGTAGCAAATGTCAGCGTACAGCAGCAAAGATCACATCAGTCAAGTCAAGTATGAAAAATTGCCAGTGAAAACCAATATCCAAATGTGGAGAATGAGGAGAAGCAGTTCTTTATGAACCTGGGTGACAGAGCCATGAAAAATGAGCCAAAAATGCTACCAGTGGCCATGAAATGAAACCATGTTTTGTCACTGCAGAAACTAGTTGACATTCTGTCCCTTAGGAGAAGCCAGGGCATGGCAGAGCAAGATCTAAATGATGTGACACCAGCACAAGTAATCTTAGCATTTACTTTTTTTAAAAAATTAGGCATTATTAAAATACTTTCATAATGTGATTCATTATATCGGATGTGCCATCAAGGCACTCTACTCCAGTTAATGCTTTTTTAAAATTGTATTCATTTTTCTTTCATATATTATTTGTAGTATGTCCAATAAACAATTTAGGAAAACACTTGCAAATTTAGAACAGATCAGTAAAATTCAAGGTAACATTGAATTTTGTTTATTTTTTAGGGCAACTTTCCTGATGGTAAACTGGTTTAATTGGGTGAAAGTACTCACTGTCTAATCCTATGGTGTAACTATAATGCGCTGATTTTAAATTAACTCTCAGCAGGAATTTTTCGCATTTACAGTGAAAATAGTCATGTAAGGGGAAGTGCACTGATCAAAGTTATGTCTCAGAAGGTGTCCTGTTGGGCTTTAAGCAGTTGCATATTTGTATGTGATATGTAAACACCAATTTAGTTAAGCATTAATTTTGAAATATTAGCACTGACACTAAGAAATTTTCTTTTTCCCATGAAGTTTCATTGGAAGTTGGGTTGGCACACTCACTAGCTCTTCCAAGGCATGTGATGTTTTGTTGGGCTTTTTATAATTGTGTTCCACCAGACTTAAAATATGTCTTTGACTGTTGCATCCAGTGCCATGTAAAATGATTTAACAAAGTATCTGTTCAGTGATTTTTGTCCTTTGTAAGCACCATGCCTGAAAATCATTATGGTTTTATTATTCTGGTGTTGTAGACTGCTTCAGATGGTGTAATCTTGGCAGAAAAATGCAATAAATGTGTTCTATCCATCTGGGAATGGGTGTAGCCCCAGTCCAAATGAGAAAACAATGCATGCATGTTTGCCAGGACTAATAGAAGTGCTAAAATCCAAGTGGTGTCCCTTCTCCCATTTCTAATAAATCTGTATACCTGTCATCCTTTAGTTGGCAGAAGTGTACAGGGAGAGGAAGGGAGGCTCTGCAGAGCTCTTTGGCGAGTGCTGGCTTAGAAAAACTGATTTTGGACTTTATTACTATCTGTGCTGATGCCATGAGAAAAGCTGAGTTGTTCTCATATTGCTCTATTTTTCTAAAGACTCACCAATTCTATTACAAGGGATGTGCAGACACAGAATGAATATCCTTAATTTCACATGTCATACTAGTCATTTTTGTGAGGGGAGTAATCCTCTTTGGGGATTACATAAGCATTGATGTTTCCACCTTTTGACCTCTCCTTTCCACTGCTGCAGTCCAGATACAAAATGACTGAAATAAAGATAGAAAACTCTTAAAAGAGATTATTCCTGAGGGAGATTTTAATTTTTTTTAGTTCCTCCAAGAAATGGTAATTGTATAAAGAATGGAAGTTGAATTATTTTTTTTTTTACTTGAATTCTTTCAGTAGGAACTTTATAATGGACTGAAAGAGAGAAGAGCAAACTGTGTGAAGATAAACAATGTTGCTATTAATAGTAATAGCAAAAGCAGTCGTGGGCTTTTTCTAATTAGCATTATTTTAATGCCAGAAGAATCACAGACTATAGAGGCACCCAGCCTACCGGGTGTGCTCACACACTTCGGAGCATACAGTCTCTTCTGGAAAAAAAAACAATCCAGTTGATATTATGCACTTGCATAATTCTTTCCTGTCTGTTTCACCCTTTTGGTTCCTCTGGTACAAAGCTGTCTAATCCTCTTGGGTGGCCAAGAGGTAATATTTTTAACACAGGCAGTGCTTAGCCAGTGCTAAGAGGGAAAGTGAGCAGATAAAAGGAAGCCTGAGTAATTTTAAAAAAATAAAAAGTTGTGTAGGGGATTTAGATAAATGTCTGCCACTAGAATTAACAGACGATATGTGTATAAATCCCCTAGACTACTTTGGAGAATCTCAGGCACAAAAAGAAAGAAGCAGTATGTAGCTTTAAGGATTAATAGCTCAGAAAGGCTGAAAGTTTTCATTATTTCAGGGAATATAGTTTCTCAGGGATACATACACATAAAATCAACACATGCACATGGTGAAACGTAATCTGTAGGACATTTTTAGCACTGCTTCGGTTGCAGAAATTCCTTCTAAAGCCAAATGCTAACATTAAAAAAAGTGTGACATTTACATACAATTTTTCTATGTCAAAACACTTTAAGTTAAAGTCTTGACATATATTACCCATCTGCAAAGTAAAATGAGGGAGTTTTTTATAATGAATAATGAAATATTTGGTCAGTGCAATTATTATTAGACCAAGTACAGTCTGTAACAAATCAGAAAAGGAGCATCTTGGTGGCAAATATATTCAGAGATCTAAATGAAGGTTTATTAGTAAGACAGGATACTGATTTTGAGGTATGAGGAAGAATATTTGCGATGTGAAAATTTAACCTGGGATAATTTATGCTGCTTATCTTGACTTTGGTGTATATTCTGGTTTTGAAAAAGATTGACAGCTTATATACAAAGCAGAACTCATTTTGGAAGAGGCTGTTTCAGATAAACATGGACTTTTGTTCATCTTACTGTTCTGCATCAAGATGTCACATAAGGGAGACAATAGTATTGGAATCTGAAGGAGAAGAACCATCTCTGTCATGGAAAATTACTTGCATATTCTCACAGAGATATCTTTTTTGTTCATGTGCTTGCTTGATGCACCTATGAAAAGGGATTTTCCCTTCTGGAATAATAATATCTATGGAGAATGCCAAATACATAAGTCTTTTGGAAAGACTGGACAAATTAACATTTTCTACATTGCTGCCAGGGTATCACATTGCCTAAGGTCTAAGAGCTGCCCTGTACAGTGACCTGTGACACCAGCCCAGGGTCACTGCGTGCCCCCTCCTGACAGGGTTGGTGGCTGCCAGTAATACTCACTCCAAGCACAGTGCTGCTACCTGACAGCAGTGGGGCAGCTTGTCAGCTCTGGATCTGCACCCACCTACTACCTTCTGCAGAGCTCAGCTGCTACGTGGGACTGCAAGGGTTGCTGCTTTAGAGAAGTCAGTGCTTCCCAAAACATTTTATCCCATCAAATCATAACAATGGTAATTTCACGGTGTCCTGAACATCCTGCAGACAGAAGAAGCAACACATGGGAAGCGTGGCTATTGGGTTTGGCTTTGCTTCCTCTCATTGCTGCTCTAAGATTTTTTTTTTCAAAGAATAGGCTTTTTGTAATTATATTTAATATGAACTTGAATATTAAAGCTGCTTAGAAACATGAAATAATAAAACTAGGGAAACACTTTCCTTATCAATCTTAGCTGGAGTTTTCCCTGAACAAATAAGGTTTGAGACATGCCTTTGGAAGCAGTGCAAACTCTTTATTTCCCTTTAGGTATTAACTTTCACTGAGAGCTCTGTTATTTTTCTTTGCCACTTAATTTCTGTTTAACCAAATTTGTGCAAAAATGTAGAATAAGAAGAAAGGAGACTTTCTGACGCTTCTCAGCTCTTTTCTGAAGACAACTGCCTGCTTATTAAGAAATCTCTCCCACTGTAACTCATCAAACCAGAAGTTCTTTCTGCAACCTCATATAATTTTTATTTTAATGCCTTGGATTGAAAAAATTACACGGTTTAAAATTACAAGAGTGATCCTGTAAAAGATGATCTTTTTATATGTAGTCTGGCATTAGTACTTCTCCTCAGATGGCGAAAATAAAAAGTGGCAAGTTCTTTTTCGTTTTCATCTTGGTCAATTGGCTATTAACACATTAAATCTCCTGAGCCTGTAAAAAGTTATATGCACAATGTCCTCGAGTTAACAATGTCAAGCATCCAAGGTTATGTCCCTTCTGAATAAAATTACCTCTCAGGAAGAAAGGAAATTTTAGGATGTCTGATTATTACTGTGTCTGTGTGTATGTAACTGACAACTGAATTTAGGCTGATGTCAGTTTATCTGCCAGAGATTACTGCAAAACCTGTTGCCTTGAACTCAATGAATCATGAGAGAGCTGAGGTTGGCAGGGACCTCTGGAGGTCATCTGGTCCAACTCCCTGCTGAAGCAAGGCTACCTAGAGGCAGTTGCCTGGGACCATGTCCAGATGGTTTTCTGAATGTCTCCAAGGGTGGAGACTCTACAACCTCTCTGGGCAACCTGTGCCAGTGCTCAGTCCCCCTCACAAGTGAAAAAGGAATTCCTGCTGTTCTGCTAAAGTCCTGTGTTTCACATACTGCCCATTGCCTCTGGTCCTATATTACCTTTTCTATGACATGCACTTGGTAATGCAGTGCTGTCACCACAAGTGGCATTTCCTTAGTTTTGTCAAACCCTTAAAAACAATTTCTTCATTCATATAATCCTTTAAAAAAATACTATCATGACTTACATAGGCAATAACTATCTTTTAAAACTAAGCAAGAAGATTTACTATATTTCTTCTGGCAACACAATGCTTACATTGGAACAGATAGCATACCTGCTCTGGGCCTTGGTTAGTCCCTTCTGTGCACTCAGTCTTCTGTCTCAGTTACTTTGCAGGCTTTAGGAACTCCCTCATCCTCTTTAATGACAGGATGGCCAGCTTTCTTTTCCACACTATTGCTGATACAGACCAGGATGTCCTTGGCCTTCTTGGCCACCTGGACATGTGCTGGATCATGTTCAGCTGCTGTCACCAGCACTCCCATGTCCTTTTTCGCTGGGACATTTTCCAGACGCTCTGCCCCAACCTGTAGTGCTGCCTGGGGTTGCTGTGATCCAAGGGCAAGAGGCATTTTAGGTACCTCAGCATTTTTCTCATGCCCTGTCAGTTTCCCCCTGCATCCAATAAAGGATTGAGATTCTATCTTAGCCTTCTTTTTGTTGGTGCTGTATTTATAGAAACTTCTTTTTTTTTTGTCTTTTACAGCAGTAACCAGATTAAGTTCTAGCTGGACTTTGGCTCTTCTGATTTTCTCCCTGAAACCTCAGCACAACCATGTATCACTCCTGAGCTCCCTTCTTCCAAAGGGGAGGTAAAATCTCTGCTCCTTGTTTCCTGACCTTCAGCAAAGCTCTTTGTTCAGCCAGGCTGCTGCTCTCCCCCACCTACTCATCTTTTAACATTACAGGGATGACTTGGTCCTGTGAACAACAGGACCAACCTTTCCTACTTGAAGAATGTCTAGCCTTCCTGGACTTTACCCTTCAGTACTGTCTCCCAAGGTACTCTGTGAACCAGTCTCCTACATAGCCCAAAGTTTGTGCTCTTCAAGTCCAGGGCAGCAGTTCTGCTGACCCTCCTCCTTTCTTTAGCCTTTGTCTGTAACACCACAAGCAAGTGCTCTGCTGTTGAGGTCAGTATCAGTCATGTGAAACTATAGCATTCCTTGGCTGGCTCTTTCTAGATCCTCTCCTTTTTGTTCCATGTTTGATCGTACTCAGCAGGGAATGAGGAGGCTCTTTGGTTAGACTACTGAATGTCCCTGCCTTTGATCCCTAATATGCAGGTACAATACCCATGTGAATGGGGTTTATGGGTCATTGGCCTGATCTCTTGAGATAGGCTAGATGCTATCTTGGCCTTTTTTCCTTAGACAAGCAACTGCATTTATTTTGTTAATTCCGTGCTAGGGAAATCTGACTCTCATAGGACCAAGAGTTCCATTAAGTAAATTATTAGATAAGGAAACTGAAAACATAAAAGGGACCAATTTAGACACAAGGTCAGTGCAACTGCTTCAAAGAGTAGTAAGAGAAAGAGTTTCAAGCTCCTTACCATCCAGACACTTGAAGATAATGAGTAATTATTTTCTAAAGCAGCAGACATCTAGGTTATCAATCTTCTCTTATCAGGCAAAGACATATTGTGGGTTCCTTGCCAGACTTTCTTGATGACTGTAATTATTTATGTATTAACCCTTTGAAGTTTCATCATGCTGTTCCAGGAGAAAGTTTTTTTGATTACAGTGAATGCAATCAAAAAAGTCAATTTTTTAAATAGGAAATTTATTCTGTCAGGAATTCCAATGCTTTATTCTGTCAGGAATTCTTACCTGGGTAGAAACACCTTATAAATGAGGCAACATCAATTGTTAAAGGGACATGTATTGGCTCCAGAGGACAGAAGACAAAACTGAAGGGGCAGGGCAATATTTGAAAATCCAGACCTGCTGCTGCAAACACTTGTATCACAGATATCATGAGGAAATCACCATGAACATCTGTATATGGAATGGTAGCACAGTAGTTCGTAGTGGCTTCATGTTCAAAGTAATCCCTTACTGTAATAAGTTTTCTTCTCAAGATGTGTCACTTTTCTCCCAAATGTTTTCTTTTTTAAATTGTATTAGTTACAATGTTTGGAAAACTGATGGTAAAAGCTCTCAGATCATTTTGGAAACACAGTACCTACTTGTACTTGAGAACCAAGAATTATGAGGTGCTAGGGCAGTTCCTTATCAGTTTTACCTTCCTGTTTAAGATAACTTCTGTTACCATGGTTTTATTTTTCTCTAGTTTATTTATTTAACTTGGTGTCTTTACCCACTGGATTTTTTTTTCCTTTCTCTTTAAGCTTGTCTAAGGTTATGGAGCAAGAGAAGAGTAACCAGTTAGTATTTTTCTCTTGTCCCAACACAAAGATAAAGAAACCTTGCTGGTAGTGTACCAGATGGGATCATTTCTGAGAACAAAACACCGCAGTCAGGGGGCAGAAAGTCCTTGGGAAGTCTTTTTCTGCTCTCTTCAGAAACTTCAGAAAGTTAACCAAGATTTCAGAGCATTGCTGTTTGTAAGGTCATGTGACTTACTGATCCCAGTAGAGTTATTGAGTAAAGAATAGCTGTAATTTTTTAAACTAAAAGTTGTTTGTTTTGTTTTGGGGTTTTTTTGGGGTTTTTTTTGGTTTTTTTTTTTTCTTAAAAGGTATATTACATTGAGTCTGATCAGACAGAGAGAAATATTAATCTTTAATTAAACATTGATCTTTTGATTATTCAACATGCAGTTCTCTTTCATGGTCTGCTACTTTACTATTGTTAGCATGGACTCTTTCTAAGCCTTTCTTAGCAGACCTCAAGTCTCTCTGATCTTCCTGGTACTCTAGTTTGCTGAGTAATTTAGTTTGCTTTTTTTGCTGCCCTGATTTAGCTTTCATGTTGTAGTTTACATCTCAGTAGTTCCCCTTAATATCCAGGAACTCAATAGTCCTTGGGTCACAGTGTTGAACTGTACCAATACAATCCTAATTCTAGTCAAAGCTGAAGTATGTGATGAAATACTCTGCAGATACTTTGGGAACACTGATGTCAATGGCAGGAAAGTGAATCCATTCAAAATGTCAAGTGTAGTTGGTATTTCTTATGTTTTGGGGAGGAAATTACTTTTGGTACTTTTTTCTTTTTCATTTTATGATGGAAATTTCTTCACTGTTCAGTTTGGTCTCCTGTGTTGTTGCTTCATAGGGAAATAAAGAAAACCATATGAAACATCAAAAGGAGTTAACTGAATAAATGCTTTTTAATTTTTCTGAAAAACATAAATAAGTTTTTATCTAGAGTAATTACTCTTTTCTTGAGTTTCAGCCTAATATAATCTTAAATCCTTAGAGGCATTCACTTCTGCAAACAGTAACTGGCAAACAAAAAATAGTTTGCAGGTTTACTCTATTTTTCTACCTAATTACTGTGTTGAAAATAAAAAGGGAACTACTAATGAAAGTGGACATAGAGCTCTACTATGTACCTTCAAAGTGATGTGTGGTAGTTATGCCTCCCAAATTCCATTATTGGTTAAGTGTATTCATGCACAGACTGTGGCTCCTGTGCTTGTCTCTGATAATTTAGCCTCAATCTGATGCAACAACGATTTTATTTTATTTTCTAGCTTCTTATTCCTGCTAAAGTGTTTGCTGTTCCCACAGGAGTGCTTTTGCTTTACAAACTGAACAGCTATTTGATCGTTGACACTGCCACTGATTTGTGCAGTAACAGGATGATTAAGCATATTAGCAGAGTGCCTCATTTACTTACTGATAGGCAACAAACCCTTTGTCTCTTTTCTTTTTTATGAATTTTCATCTCTTCGCTTTTATACTTCACTGAGCTCATATTAGCAATTGACCCATGATGTGGAAATGCAGGCACTCCACAATGGCTTTAGGCAAATGGAAGGATCATCAGTACACACAAGACTGAATCAATTTCTCCATTCTCTGCAAGAAATAGCCTTTTGAGGCATCTCAATTTGAGCTTTGCTGAAATCCGCACAGCGCAGCGTAATTGCTTGCAGAGACTTGTCCTAATTGGCAGCTTAAGGAAAGAGAACCAGACAGTTCATACCACTTTCCACATGGAAAGTTCTCCAGAGGCCGTCCAAACAATTAAAAGCATTTCTCTCTGCCTAAGGTTCATGACTTGAAATGGCAGATGAAATGATAGCAAATCACACATGGAGAAGTCTGTGAACTTTTCCCAAAGTGGATGACATCCTCTGGAAAAAGACAGCTTGGGAGGGAGAGTACACAGGGGAGAGGAGAGATTTTCTACATAACTTTTCTGTAGTCCTCCTCCCATGGTTTTATATATATATGTGCATGTTTGTTTCTGTAAAACGTATCTGGATCTTTCCCCTGTGAAAGTTTTGGAGCTCTATTTTTTAGTGTTGTAATGAAATTAATTGGTTCATTACAGATCCTGAAGTCTTGCATGTTGTTTATTTAGTAAGGAGGTTTATATTTTCTTTTTTTTTTTTTCATACTGAGTTATTTCAGTGTATCTCCTACTCTCCCTAGGCTTAAGACCAAAACATTCCCTAATTTGTTCCTCCTGAACTTTTGTGTTGGAATGGATGAAAATACTATATCCCAAGAAGTCTGTGGTAAACCTGGCTTTATGAAACAAGTCCTAATGTTTTCTCTTGGTAGGTGACTAAAAAATAATGAAAGGAAAACTGTTTATTGAGGTTTTAGTATGGAGGTTTTTAAAAGACAGTGAATAATCTAAAAGATAACTTTTAATTCTCGTTGGTATTGAATAGATAGCTTACACAGATAAGCTTTTTTTCTCTCAAAACAAACATCCCCACTGGGTCCCCATGTAGCTCATTTTGGAGATGCTACATGGGTGATGTACTTTTGCCATGAACCAGCATCTTTCAGAATACTCTCAGCTAGCTTGAACTCTCACTTCAAACCAGATAGGCTCACTTCTTTCTCAAAATACACTTGCTGCTACCTTGAACTCTCACGCTGGCAGTCACCCTGTAATCACAGCAGACACAACAGATGCTTCCCCTGGGAGAGATGTACAAAATACAGCATTTTTAAGTGCAAGGAATTGCTCATTTCCCAGCTGCAGGTGAGAATACATCTAACTGGCAGGCAAATACATATTTATTAAACCAGGAAGGTTCGAAACATCTGTTTCTTCTTTCCATAGTGTCCTTTATATTTAATAGCCCATTAAAATCAAGGTATAGGAAAAAAACCTATGTTTTGGAAAATACTTCCTGTTAAACTCATTGATCCTTAAGATCTGTTTTTGTTTTATCTGATGATCGCCCTATACACTGGTTCTAGAGAAGAGACTGGAAGAGAGAGCATAGAATAAGATCAACCGAAGTCCTGTTATCACTTATCTCCCCTAAGCTGTTTGGTTTGCTCCACAAAATGACAGCATATTTGTATTTTGACACATTATTGTGCTCAGGCATGCTGGGAACCCCTTGTCCAACTCAACTGACTAGAAAGCTTATCATAAGCATTATCACTTCCATCTACAGCAAAGTCCAGCCAACTGGCTTTTATTATGCATAGTTATTACACAGCAGAATTAATTTTAAAATACTCTTTAAATGCTGGTTTCTTTTATTTTTTTTCCCAATTTCCCCTGAGATGTATCACCTGGAATGAAATTGCACTATAGACATTGCAACACTGTAGTTCTTGTCTATCTCCATATCTACTGTTTTTATCATAAATACATACTCTGGTTTTTACTATTCAGGGCATGTATTTTATATGAACAGATGCTTTTAAAGCGAGCTCTTCATCTGTGGTAAGTAGAGGCTGTATGCAGGGTTAAGCATGGTCTGCTGACAGTGAATGTGCTAACCTTTTTTTTGTTTTTACTCTGCCAGGTTATGGAGTAGTGCTATTGCAATGTAATTATTCTTTACGGTGGGATGTCTTTGTCAAAAGAGAAGGGCCATCTAGATCAGGAAATCCTAAGACTTCTTATCCTAGTTTCTGAAATATTTGAAATACTTCAAAAGCAAAGGCCCTCCAGAACTTGTCTTCGCCTTCCAGGTACAATGGCAAGATAAGCATCCATGCCATAGCACTGAAAGGAAGGAGACATTCTGCTTCAATAATTTCCTTTCAACTGTCAGAACAAGAAGCATGAATGTGAACTTTATGAAAATTCCAGAGAGGAGATCATGAAGTGAAAGGAATGTGTGCCTATGGATGGCTTGTTTTGAAGTGGGCTATGCTGAGGAGACCTGTACATCCTCAGGTGCCAAACAACTTTGGCAGTATCCATATACTTTAACCCTACGAGGTCACAGCTCTTGTCTTGTTTACATGTTTTGGAACTGCTGGAGAAAACAGTGGAATGGAAAACAGTATAGCTGATCTTTCACCCATTCATGTGCTGGGAACCCCAAGCCATGCAGCTCTGGATGGACCTCCTACTCACAGTACACTGCACAGATCCCTTGTTCACTAGCATAATAATCTTTAGAGCTCCTAAAGGGTTTCTTAGAAGTAAACAACTCTATTCATCATTTCTACTGTCAAATAAAAAGGATGTTTACAAGAGAACATACTGCTCGCTTTGATACAAAGACAAGGCCGTGCCAGTGGTGTCATGACCAGCTGTCAAGGTGGGAGGTGCCTTTAGGCTTCTCTGACAGAGTCAGCCACTGGGTTTATCCTGCAGCCATGTGATACCTGCAGCCAGGCACAGCAACATGTGCACATTACCCTCAGGTCAGCTCTTGAGGGAATCACCAGCAGTTCAATATACAATAGTAGGACCCGGCTGCCAAAACCAGGCATGTAGTGATCCTCAGCTTTCCTTCTGCACCAGTTACAAATCACAAGATAAATGATAATAATGTTTTCATGTTTGTAGATTGAGTAATTCTTATGGTAACAATAAAGAATACTTAGACCTCTTGAACTTGCTTTGCAATACATATTTTGTAAAATAAACATTGTTGGTTTAGCAGTAAACAAGCATCATTAGATGTTGCACACAAAACGCTGCTGAAAAGTAAGTCATCTGCAGAGTTGGGGTGTGAAAATATAACCAGGTGTGATGGGAGTGAAGTCAATTCATCATTTAATTTCTCTGTCACCATAAAAGAAATGAGTGTTGATTGCCAAACCAAGTGGTTGCCTAGCATCATCAATGCAATTATTTCCACTCTTTTCAGTTATGCATCCAAATGCTTCCATTAGCCCTTACTGTGTTGTAAGCTCAGATGCCTCAGTGTCTGTGGTGGTGTCTGTGGTGGATCCCTCACTTTGTTCCCACTCTCTCTCCTGTGTCTTTGCAGTGGTCGGTGTACATCCGCGCTGCGGTCCGCAAAGAGAAAGGATTGCCAATCTTGGTGGAACTGCTCCGGATAGACAATGACCGGGTGGTATGTGCAGTTGCTACAGCTTTACGAAACATGGCCTTAGATGTCAGAAATAAAGAGTTAATAGGTATGTTCTTTCCAAACAATATATTTATACTGTGGGTTTGGGGTTTGTTTGGGGTTTTTTTTCCAGTTTGCAGCAGAATGAGCACAACAAAATTTATTCTCACATCTCTAGAACAATTTCTTTAATTCTTTCTCTAGTGTGTCATATTCAGATTTTAAGTGACAGCTTGCTAGTATATATCAAGGAATTCTTAAATTAATTAAACATCATGCAATGTTTCTTGATCTCTCATGCTGTAATCTCTGTAAGAAAAGCAATGGCTTTGTTCTGCTTTAGCTTTTCATTCTTAGGCTGGCAGTAGCATTTGCATCTTCCAGATCAAGCATCTAAGCAGAGCACCCCCTCCTGATCCTCAGATTACCTATTGCAAGTAACTTTGGAGTCATAAGTAACAAGTCATAAATTTTTTTAGGTTACAGGAATATACTGGGCAGATTAGTAGCTCCAGCAAGAGAACTGGGAGACTCTTGCTTCACAAACAAATACGCTGTTAAGGAAAAGGACAATAATTTATGTAAATCATTATTGCCCTTGAATTCTGATCATATGGTAAACACGCATCTGGGTCTTGGGATATGTTTTATTTTGTTCAGGGATTTGCTGGGGTTTTTTTGGCTGAAATTCATCCAAACACTGTGGATCACAGAGCTTTTATTTTCATGTTCTATCTTTGAAAAATAATCACTTCCTTGATTTTTAACTGTTTCAACAATCATAACCAAACTATTTCTACCTCTGTACATTAAGAGCATATTTTCTGTGAATTTTTTTACCTTGTTGATTGGTTATCATTACAGCATAGTTCTTCCCTGCTTTTAATTACAGAATTATATAAATAGATACTATGATCATAACATTTATTATTTGCATCCAGTACTATCTAGGGTTAATGCTTCATTACAGCAGTGCTCTGCAAGTTGTTAAAACAAGGCAGTCACTCCTCTTATATTGGGAGGACTGTCTCATTGCGCTAATGTTCCCGGATCTGCAAATTTCATTTAGGAATGTAACATTATGCATTTAAAATTCAGCTGTCTTAATCTCATGAGCCATTCAAAATACTGGTCAGATTAGGGATGATAAATTCCCATAACCTCAACATTTTAATATTTTATTCTTAAATAACACATCATAAAAGCAAAGATAAATGTTAAAAATGTGGGAACAGTCTGTTGAATATAATAACGCTGATATTTTTATTTACGTAGACAGCTAATAATAGCTGTAGAGTGCTGCTCTGATTTATGTTATTTGTAGGGTTATTCTGAGAAATTCTACTTCATAATTGCAATAGTATTTTGCTGCAGCTTAGAAACAGTCCAAACATGCCAATATGACAGGGGAGTTATGATTATAATTCTTGAACCATTTCAGCTGTGATCTTTGTATGTTCATTTCTTTGGCTTTCATCACTGAACTTCAAAGAAACAGTAATAGCGGTCATTACTGCTCTTGTTCTCCAGTATTTTTTAGCAAATAGGACCTATCATAGAGCTGATTTTTAGAAATGCTGAACATCAGCAGTGGTCAAGGATTTCAAGTCATGTTGTAGTCCATCCATTTTTGTGATATTGCACTTCCATGTATTGTATATGTACTGCAGGATGCCTTAGCTGTTGCCATGCAAAGGAAGCCTCAAAAGGAGCTTATGCTTTGTCAGAGCAGTTCCTCAAGCATCCTTCTGCCTAAGCAAAATCAACATGCTATTTATCTTTTCTCTTTCTGATTTTTGTTAGTGCATCAGGTTTTTGTGGTGACACGCTCTGCCTCAGAAGCTGGAATTTCCCCATAACATAACGTTCTTTAGAGGAGAATTTTCCAACTGTATATATAGCTAGAATTGAATTGGTTGGGGGGGGTTTATTGCCTTTATAAAGCTTTCTTTTCAGTGGTGCTGTCGTTCCATTCCCGGCTGACATTTTTTTACTGAAATGTGCCAGAGAATGATATATTTAATTGTGCTGCTGCAAACAGCCCATAAATCAGTACTGAGGCACCTGGAAAATACATTAGAAAGCTTGCTAAAATCCAGACTCACCTGTACTGAGCTACAAAACAAACAAAAAGACCCTTTTCTCAGGGGCCAGAAGTTTCATACTAGACTTCATTGAATTGACCAATCTGCTTTGTTTTTGCACACAGATCTATCAAGTGTGTTGTTATATTGCTAAAGGTTGGTGCAAGGCTTCTCTTAAAATTTATCTGAGCCATCCCCATAGCAACATTTTCTTTATTTATAGTGAGGTCTTCTTCCTGGGTTTCATTTCAGGCATGCTCCATGTGTTTAAAAGAACCTTCTTTTTTCTCCTTCTTTGTTGCTTTTGCAATGCGCCATGTGTCCTTTGGCCAAGGCAGCAGACATATTCATCCTTCTCCTTCCCAAAATTAAACTGCACTCAAAAACATGGTAAATCTGGTCTACTTAGTACTGGAATAGGCAATGCAACACCCAGTTTTCTCTCCTTGAACACACTGCCCAAGTCCATTCCTGGTCACAGGTTAGACCACATTCATTTTCATTTGACTTCCAGGACCCTTGTCTGTGTAAAATAGTACACAGTCTTTGTTGCTTCCCAAGGGTGCGCCCAAGGGTCTCCCAGCTGAGGGAAAGATCCACTACTGATATTATCTGTTTTGTTCTTGGTTTCAGTGATCTAGGCTGCACAGCACCCCCGTGTCCCTCTGGTACCACAACATTTTTCAGCTTCTACTCACATGCTTATCATTTAAAAATGCTTATTTTCCTTCCTTGAAGCAGGTTCTGTCTCTGCTAAACTTTACCCTGGGTCCATTAGCTTCTCCCCTCACCCTTGACAGATGCCACTGAGTTGACAAAAATCACTTTTATTTGCTTTTGTCTGCTCACTTAGGCAGAAGAAACTCACTTTTATCCCACAGGTCCTCTAAAAGCTCTGTTGATGGCCTTTGTTCAGTTATGTCATCCCCATGTTATTTCCCTCTTCTTCATCTGTCCCTTTCTCTCAGAAAGAAAAAAAAAAAAAAGGTGAGGAAAGGAAGGCAGAATAACAAACCCACCCTTCTGTGTTCCTCAGGCTATACTGCTGCCTTAGTTTGAGGATATGACATTATTCTCTTTCTGCTGGGAATGCAGTTTTCAGCTTGAGGATTACCTGCAGACCTCTTGCTTCTGGCAGTGCCAGTCAGGCAGCACCTCACTCCAAAGCTGTCCCACTGTCTTCCTTACAATGAGTGCACCTACAGACTTCCATTCTCTAAAGCCGCATTTTGATGGAGTGGTATCAGATATTTCTAACTTTATATAGGTTTTTTTCTTTAAGTAGAGGAAACCTGGATCAGCTGGATGGAGCAGAACAGCTTGAAAATAAACCCATCTCCTGTAAACGTCATCTTTGCAGGATGTATTGTTTCCTTGCAGTCTGCCCCTGCAGCCTTCAGTGGCTTTCTGTTTCAAACACCTTCCACACAATCCTCTGGACTTTTAGGGAATTTTCTGTGGATTACCTGAGCCTGCACTGTAGACTTGTGTCCTTAGCAGTCTCCCAGCCAGCACTGGTACAACAGCCTCCCTTTTTGCTATTCCCTCTACCCATTCTGCATGTGAGAAGACTTTCCAAATCAGGATTCCCCATTCAGTCCTGGGAAACCAGCCAGCTTCATCTTTCTTTTATCTGAAAGACAGACAGCCCTTTCTTCTCTGCTGCTATCCATGACCTCTTTAGGTAAAGAGATTTTGCATTGTACAGTTGATTGAAAATGATGTGATTTGTTATTCTACCTAAACAAGCAGGTACAGACTATCCCTGTCTGAAATTTTTAAAGGATGACTACCCACAAAATTTGCATTTTCCTTGTTCTTGTGTATGCACAGCACTTACCTTTTATTTTAAATGGCAATTACTGTGGCATTTTAAAGTGCAATAGGTGGTCTTTCAAACAAGTTAATCTGATGTTTCAAACTGCCCCAGATGAGAAATTTGTCACTATTCATGTACTGCAGAATATGTACAATATTGGATTTGTCCTTTTGAAGGAAAATTTGGAATTTGTATTAGTACTGTTCAGTGGTAAATCCACAGGGTACAGGCTTTGGAGAGAAAGTAGAGCTGGAGGTAAAATGTATAAAACTTCAATGCACAGTTGTATGTTTCAAGTCTTTCTGTCACTTTCATTTTACCCTGACAGTGGTTTCTAATGCCATTCTGGGTCAGTGTTGATTAAGAGGAACATTGTACTAGTTATTGAAAAGCACCATTCTTTCTTTTGGCCTAATGGTATGCATTTTTGCAGTTAAATAAAAGATTATTTTCTTTTTTTAGAGACTGGTAGTTCCCCTTGGAAAAAAAGGGGGACAGTTCCACCTAAATGTTTTTGCTGACGTCCTGTGCTATGTAGAAAACAAATCTTTGCATATGTATGCCCTTAAATGTTTAGAGAATCCGGGTGTCTATTCAGGGCTCTAGGTTCTATGGAGTTTTATGACATAAATTGTAGTGTTGTAATAATTAAAACATCCTTGTTGTGACTATCAGATAAGTAAAGTTAGTAATAGGATTTCTTCTGCTTTCACAAGGTTTTGAATTAGGTCTTGAAACAGGGCATGTAGCAGGGGTAATTTTAAAATAATTGTTCCTGATTTGGGGACTATGTGTCAGTATTGAATTATCCTCTTTTCACTATTCATCTCTTGGTAATGCAGTTATACATACAAAATTCAACAACAGCACATCAATTAAATTATTACTTAATGGGTGCTGGAAACTGCTTACTCTTGTTAGATGTCCAGAAGTTCATTGTCTAAGATAAGATATCTATAAAGGAGGCCCTTATAGGTGACTGAGAGACTCACAGAAAGTGACTTCTTTTGTCTAAAATATGGTAAAATGGAAGTTCCCCTGTATTACCATATCACCATTGTTTAGTGATGAAAAGCATCTAAGAAGTGTGTAAATTATCAGTGTATGTCTGGCAATCTCATAGCAATGTGAGTCTGTTTGGGTGCCTGGTTTTAGTTTCAAAGTTTTATTGCTAAACTTGAGAAAGTTTAACTGAATGATTTATCAGGAGTTCACAACTCTAATGAATTGTTAGATTTGCAGAATAATTCATGATGGAAAGAACCTCATAAGGTGACCTTACCCAGCTTTGCACTCAAAGAAAGGTCAGGTATGTTATTTCAAAGTGTGATACCAACATTTGGAAAGATTGTTTTTCAGCTGTGAGGCTGAAAATTCATCAGAATCAAGTATTTGCATTCTCCAAGCAGAACGTGGCTCTTCTGGTGTATAAACACCTACATGGGGTCCTCCTACCTTATAAAATGGTTTCATTTTGTTTCAGGATTAGTAATAAATCCAAGTGAAAAGAGTTCCCAGTTTTGTAGTTACAAGAACAACAGCTAAGTCCTAGTAATGTACATTGATAGGGAATATGGGGATGTCTTGGGAGATGATTAAATCAAATATGCAGCTTTCATCCCACTTGAGTGCCTACATGCAGCTTTCTCTTATTTTTAGATGTGAGCATTTCTGAATTTCTCACACATACATCTGCTGACAGTGAGAGACACTGAATTTTTTTATTGAATCTTAATTGACATATAAAGTATCTTAGTCACTAGAGTGTTAAATTGACATATATTCACAATGCAGAAGATGCCAGAAAGCACTAATCACACATTTGTTCAGAAGAAGGTGAAGACATAATATATCCTGCAATTTGTTTAATTTGTGTCAGCTTTTATTGCACTTCATTTCTTGTGTTTGATAGTTGAGCTGTACAAAACAACAAACAGATACCTGAATGAGAACAGGCTGTCATCAAGAGGCTGAGGAAGTTGATTTACAAAATTAAACATATTGTGATGCATTAATAACTGGTGTTCCTTACTCTGTATCAATGAAGAGAAAGATACTAGTTAAGTTAGTAAAGGAGTAATTAAACTACGATGTTTTATACTACTTGTATGACAACATCTGATTTCTAGTGTTGTATAAGTAAGTTAGCTGAGAATTTAACCTGATAAATATTTAAATATTTAAGTACTTTTTCCATTGCAGTGTAAAAGCCTTGTGTCAAGGCAATGTAGACTTTTCATGTGCCTTAGCCACTTGTATGTTGATTTTTGCTCTGTGTTTACTCAAATATATTTCTGACAAGCAGACCTGGTAGTTACAGAGGTTAGAGCAGGTTTTCAACCTCAGTCATTTCTTATTAAATAACACTGTCACGTGAAGAGATGTAGGAGGAAAACCTACATTGGTAAAACTGAATTCTTATTTTTAGTATCAAAGTCAAGATCAGGCACTTTCAAAGTTGGATTAACTCTTCTACATCTGAACTTTTCCGTTGCCTAAGTACACCTGTCTGGATTTGGTGGGATTTTTCTCTTCCATGAACCATCTGAAAAAAATGGTGTTTCAAGTAGTCAGCTGGGCTTCTGAACAGTAGAGACAAAATGGCACTTCTAGGTGTTCATCCCACTTATCTCTATCACATGAAGTGTTTGATCTTACAGTCTAATGTGTCCTATGTGAGAACCTAGAGAAGTAGCCAGAGACTCAGTGGCCAACGTTTGTGTAACTGTAGATAGGGAAGTAGTATTTCATCAGAAATTGTTCTGGTAATACAGACTAAGTAAGCAATGTCCTGCTCCACTTAATTAGGTTAGTAGGCTCAGCAAGGGCAATTAGTAAAAAAGCACTACAATTTTTCATTGTCACCCAAAACAGCAGAAATAACTATGCAGGTTCAAATCTAGGATAATGAGGGATACTACTTTCATTACTTTGAGATCTGTTTTTCCTTGTAATGCCAAGTCAAAGAACCATTTAATCTCTGTCATAGTAAGGTCAAGATGCTTCACAAATTGTAACCACAACCCAGCCATAGGTCAGCTATTCCTTTTAGTAGAATAAACTGTAGAGAAATGCCTGTAAAATGCCTGTATTTCTATTTGAAGTGCTGTAATCAAGAGAATAATCTTCAATATTGTACCATGACACCTTCTCTAGATGATGATGGTAATGTTAAATGATGCCATATAATGCTTTAAGGTTTATAAACCTTGAAGTCCTTATTATAGGTTTTATCGTTTTGTATTGACATTCAGTATTACTTAAGACTGAATTCTGAGTGCAAGTCATAAAAGTTGCACAATCTAGTAGAGGTGGCCCAGGAAAGCCTAGATTAACTGTGACTGCCAAGAGCACCACCACCTCAAAAAAACAGCTGAGGGATGTGCCTTTTCACTTCACTTCACTGATGTACATTTCACAAACAAGAAAATGCCCTGACCTGCACCTTATATTCTGTTTGAGATAAACAATTTGTTTGTTTCTGTTCTCCTGCACAAGGTAGCAAGCTATTAAACTGTAACTGTATATGCTTTTCTCACTCAGAAGACTGACATTTCAAACAATTTAATATTAATTTTCATCTCTGATCTCAGTATGTTCATGCTGAGAAGTGCCACTCACCTTTTGAAAATTTGGAGTTCTGATCTAAAAACTGTGTATAATTTAGTCACATATTCTATAAAATATATAAAGGTAGAAATGCAGATTTCAGGAACTGCCAAAGTAATTTTAAAAAACACTTTTAAATCCATGAGAATGGAAAAGCAGTTTCAAAAATCCAAGTTTTGTGACAGCCTTATAGTAACAGAGTAACAGATAACTCTATCAAAACATGTTTCCAGCCTATTCTGTATCAACTTCAACTGTGAAACAGCAAGCTAGTTTTATTCCCTGTAAGATTCAAAATAGTGTTTTCCCCTGAAATACATATCACCTTAAGTGATTTTTAAATGATAGAAGTGACATACCTTGCATTTTTTAGTAAAAGCACTTTTCTTTGAAGAAACTCAAATTCCCATTCATGACACGTGTCAGTGCAAGAGAGTAGAACATGGCAGGTGAACTAGCATTTGATAAAGGAAAGTAATGTCGTTTTCTTCTCACATGTGAAGACCCCAAGAATGGGTGAGGGACGCTGTAGTTTCTAAAGATGAAGGTACATCTGAGAAATGGAAAAACATTTAAACCAGTAGGAAAAAAAGGGATGAATGTTTATTGATTAAATTTAAAATATCTCTGGACGGCTTTCAGTCACATTAGCAGTAATTTTCTCTGTGCATCTACATCCTTGCAGTCTCTAAATTAGTGCAGTTGTTCCTGCAAAATCTCATTCAGTCCTAGTTCCTGAGTTAGATGTTGACAGGTGAAGTGGGCAGTACGCAATGTACCTCTCACCTCGTGTGGCTTTTGGGAGATACTTCCACTTGTATTTTAGTGTCCCCAAAGTTGTTTTCTTCATGTTTTAGAGTGCTTAAAAAAGGAAAAATATTAAGGATAAAACCCAAACATCATTCACAAAGGTGACACTGGTAGAAAATTCTGATTGCAGGGATCTAAGCTATGTCTTTGCACGGGAGGACTAATTGTAGACTAGCACAGATGTAAAACACATGAAAATATGAAATGCATGTGTTTGTCATCATCTATTGGATTAAAAAATGAATGTCACATTTTCACCAGGTAAAAGTGTGACTGTCAGGGTTTAAAAATGGTGTTCCTTAATTTAATGCTCCCACTAAAGTGAAAAACCACAAGCTGCTACCCTGTCCCCATCCCCTCCAGTGAGAAACAAATGGCAGACATATCAAGCTGAGATAAGAACAATTTACTGGAAACCACAATGAGATAAGAAGACAGTAACAGCAACAAAGTTGATAACAAAAAGATACAAAATTGATACAAAAATAGGATGTCTTACAGGCAAAAATTGCTCTCCAACCAGGACAGTGAACAAAACCGTGGACTGTGCATGTCCATGCTTTTTCCCTCAAGCCCAACACAGGCCTAGTACCTTGGCCACACCCACACAGCTACAGGCTCTGCCCCATCATAGCTACTGCAAAAAATCAACTCTATCCTTGACTGAAGCTAGAACAGCAAAGGTAGAAGATACCAGAGAGTTAGTGTTCAAAGAATGCAGGATTAAGAAAGATTGTGGATGTCTGGGTTCTTACAACTGGCATTTTAACTAAGTCTCAGTGCAGTTAAATTGAATTTAGTTTTTCTTTCTATTCCTGACCATTAGGTGCTTACACAATATTCCTGGTTCTTACCACTTGCCCAGTATTGGCAGAAAGTGATGGTACATCTTTGTTGGGTTGTATGCACTCTGCACCAAAATACCTGTGTACATGTGTTGGTTTAGTCTTTGATGGATATAAAAAAGGCAGTCAGTCACATACTTGTTGGTTTCTGCATGCCACCTTCAGAGGCTTCTGTTTTCTTAAAGTATAATTGGTCTTCATTAAGTACTTCCATGTAGGATTTTTTCGCTTGTAGAAACCAAGTCATCCCTGGTTGTTTCCATCATTTGTTATTATGGTTTTAGTGTTAAAGGCCCTTGTTTCAGATAATACTAGTAAAAGTTCAAATATCCTCTTAATTAGAGAAAGAAGAATAATGGTCTTTTGCTGCAGCCTTTGCAAATGAATGCTTGTGTTTCCTGATGAATATTGTACCTTTATGTGCATGTAGTACCTCTCAAAAGGCACTGTCTGGGACTGGCTGGAAGCACTGTCAATGTGTCTTTGGTTTCTGGTCATTTATGGGCTCTTATTTTTGCTATTGGTTAAATAAGTCTCAGAAAAAATCCACTTCCACTCCTACTTAGCAAGCATTATTTTAAAAAATAGAAATTTGCTGTTTCATGCTTATGACTGATGGGACTGAACAGCAGCAGTTTTGTAATACACAGTTACAAAATATTAAAAGGGTAACAAATTCTCATCATCTGAGATAAGTGAGGGAATAATCAATTTGCTTAGGGGCCTTATTATCATAATTCCATAAGGTAAGACTGTGATTCTCCTACTTAATATCTCGATGGGCTCAATTAAACAAAAGTAAAGAAATGTAGTTTTCCTCCCAAGGAAAGCCTAGAGAACCCTTAGAATCAGCTTCAAAGCCCCATTGATCTCTCCATGGCATCTCTATAAAATTACTTGAAATCTGGCATTACTGATACAATCTTCAGTGTTATTATGTTTTTCATTTTCCTTTTGCTTCCTCTTGTGGCTGTGTTATGTGAACATGAAAAAGATTCAATGACTACCCCCTAGAGTTAGCAATTTTTTATGTGTATAAGGTATGATATTTTATAATGATGGATTGGACTTCAGGAATTGACCTAAGAAAGCATTAATATGCATTAATGCTTAAATCCATGCTTTTAGAAAAGATATGTAGTATGAGTAGTGCAATTTGAAAGACCAGGTTAAGACAAAACAAAAGAGCATGTTGTTAGCACTCGTAATTGAAGGCCTTTATTTTTTTAAAGAAAGGAACTAGACAATTTAATATTTTAGATATAATTTCTCCAATATTCCAGAATGAAGATTTTAAGCAAACATAATCAGAGAAACACCTTTAAGAAGATAGTTTTGAGAATTTTCGTTAGATTGTCGATCCCTATCTTACAAAAAGAAATGGAAATAAAACTTTTCTTGTTGCTAATGGTTTATAAGCCTTGATCAATGTGCAGGGAAGTAATCAACAATGAAATTCAAAATTGCTTGTCTTTATGGTCTCAGCTGTTAAGTAACTGCTGACAATCTGGGATACATATACTGTGAAATTCCTTTGGTCACTAGATGATATTGTGCCAGTTTACTTCCTTTTAGTCCATGTAAGCCTAGAAAATTAAGTTAACTGGGTAACTTTAGAAAATACACTTAAAAAGTAAAGTAACTTTTTGAGGCTGTAGGGAAGACTTCACTCTGAAAGTGCAATAAAGACAAAATTTGGGATTACTGGATCTTTTTTGCTTGGAAGGGGCCTCTAGAGGTCAAGCTGGTCTAGTAACAGAAGGTTGCTTAGGACTTTATCCAGCTTATGAGATGGAGATTCCTCAGCATCCCTGGGCACCCTGTTCTGTTGTTTTATTTCCACCATAGCAAAATTAGTCTTCCTTTTATCAGCTGGAATTTCCTGTGTTCCAGCATGTCTTTTCCTTCTTTTTCTTAGATAGTGGAACTCTTAACATGATCCTGACCCCATCTTATCCACACCATTCCATTAAGTACTTGTGGAATAGCAAGTTTGGAATAGCAAACAATAGCAAAATCTCTCCATAACCTTCCTTTAAGGCCCAGATGATGCAGTTCTTGTCTGCCATGTGATCCAGTCCCCCAGCTGTCTTTGTGGTGCTCCACTGAACTTGTTCCAGTATTTTGCAATGCCTTTTTGCACTGGGCATAAAAAAAATGCATGTGACATTCTAGGTGTAGTGTAGATTCAGAATTGTTTGAGTGAGAGGAAAAATGATATCTTTGTTGGGTTGGCTAGACTCAATATAACACAGCCCAGGATGTCATAGGCCTTCTGTGCTGCAAGGGCGCATTCTGGGCTTTTATTCAGCTTGTCTACCAGAACTTCTAGGTTTCAGAGTTTTTTTTTAAAAACTTGCTTTCTAACTAGTTGACACCCATCTGTGTGATGGTGTTTATTTAATCTTGAGTGCATTTGCCTTTGTTGAACTTTGAGTTTGCTGTGCAGCTGTCCATCTGAATAGCAGTCCTGCCCTCCTGTCTACTGACTACTCCTCCAAACTTCACACTGTCCAGTCTTTCTTTCTGTCCTGTCCTCCAGGCTGTTAATGAAGATGTGAAACAGTCCTGCCCTGAGTACCACCATCTGTGGGGCACCTCTAAGTAACCATCTGCCAGTTGGATTTCATACTGGCAATGAAGCCTTTTGTCCAGCAAGTTCTCTGCCCACCATATCATCTCCTTGTCTGGTCAGAATCTCAGTAAGGACACTATATGGAGTAAGGGTAAACTGGCACGTTTATTATTTCAAGCAGCGTAGAGTACACTCTGTAATTCCTAAATTAGAAGTGGCAAAACACAATTTAAATGTCTTTAAACTCAGTGATATCATTGCAGATACTTAAGTTACTTCAGGGCAAGGTTCACCAAATTTTAAACTACAGTTTCAGTGTGACACTGTATGAGCTTCAGGGAATAGCCATTTTATTGTGGAATCAGGGCCATAATAGGATAATTTTAACTAAATTCATTTAAACACAGAAGTTTGCTTTATTTACCAGAGGGAATTGTAATAATAGCTCAATTTCTTGCATTTTTAGTAAGGCACTGTACTTGCAGATTTTAAAAGATAAATACTGTGGAATGTCATAAAATATCCTGAGTTAGAAGAGACCTGCATGGATCATCAAGTCCAACTCCTGGCCCTGGACAGGATGATCCCCATGAGTCACACCATGTGCCTGAGAGCAGTCCAAATGCTTCTTGAACTCAGTCAGGATGGTGCTGTGACCACTGCCCTCGGGAGCCTGTTCCAGTGCCCAACCACCCTCTGAAGAACCTTTTCCTGACATTTAACTTTGTCTTTGGAATTGATTACTTTCAAATCAGTGGAAATAAATGTAATTTCTCTAGAGTTCAACAGTAATGCCTATTATTAAACTAATCACATGTAGACTAATAGATTCTGACCTGATACGTAATTCAATTGTAAAGAAATAATATGAATTTTAAATTATTTCAGACACATGGAAAATGATGGTTGTAAGGAATGTAATCAGAGCACTGCTATGTACAAAGGCATTTTTATTGTGTCCTTTAAAATAACTTACTTACTTCAGATTCACCTCTGAATATCATCTGCAAAAGTATCTGCTATTAAATTGATATAGAGTGCCTTTAAGCTAATCTCTATTTATATTAATATGTACACACTACAACACTATATATGTGTGTGGTAGTGCATGTTTATATGTATTTAGGTAGGTTTTATTCCAGCCTTTAACTCACAGCAAAGAGGAGGAGAAGCTGTGCTAAGGAGTACACGTGAATAGAAAATTACTCCCTTCATGTAAAACACACATTGTATTATGGTGTACAATTGCAACAACTAGAAGAAAATCTTGTTGCTGTCAGCTTAATCATCTCATGGGAGCTAGAAGGAATTTTTCCATCAAGTTCCTGAGACGCAGGATTCAACTCAGAGTAACAAAGCAGCATTATTAAGATAGAGTGAGTAGGCTGCATAAGTAGTATGCATAAGTAATCACCATACAATGCCAAACAATGGTAAGGTCTACTTTAAATCAATTAATTAAATAGGAGAGTAAAGTGAAAGTACAAGTGGTTCTTACCACGTTAATAATATCTGGGTAAAATTCTTAGGTGCCTTATGGTAAATTAAGAACTGAATTTCTGTTTTCAGTCATGACATAGGCATTAAATGGACTGTTTTAAATGACTAACAGTTTATTATGAAAACCAGAGCTGGATGCCAATTAATTCACTTTGATCCTTTGAAAATGTAGTACTTAACCCATTAAGTATATTTAATAGAAATAAAGTAATGTTAAATATATTATATAATACAGTTCATTTTTTTAATAGTGGAATTTCTATTTTCACTCTGAAAATTATAGGTTCTCAGCTGATTGAGTTAGCATATTTAGGAAACTACAGTTCCCTAACCTAGCACATGGTAATTCACCATGAGGCAGTCAGTGACACAATATCCTCCTGCTTCCAGGTTCTATCCAGCCACTCATTAACATGTCACGTCTACATTGAATCTGCACTCCCTGACTAATCTGTCAAAATGAGCTGGGGGAGCAAAGAGATTGCTGTTTTCTTTTACAGACAGATTTCGTTAAACACAACAAACTCAAATGAGTCAGGTGAGCAGCTGAGAGGTGAAAAACTCTGACTTGCCCCAGTAGTGCTTATGAGGCTCAAAATTATAAATTTTCATGCTTGCATACTGGAGGTCTGCCCACAGCCTGAAAGTTGTTTTATTTTGTTAGAATCCAGCCACCATGGATCCTATCTTAGTATTATTGCAGTGCTGTGAACTGTTGCTTTACTAAAAACTCTCCCTCCCCCTTCTTTCCTCCCTCCCTTCTTCCCTCCCTCCCAAAACAAAACAGAACAACCAGTATATATTGGGAATTCCTTCATGTCTTACTGGAAAATTAGAATAGCAAAACAGGTAGGCTGTGTTCCTTGGACAGACAAAAGCAGGGTGCTTTGGACTATAATGGTATCAGATAGGTTGGCAAACTGGCATGTATAATTTCTCTATATTTGGTATTAAATCTTCAGCAGCTAAAGGTGTTATCCTCGTCTGTACAATTCTGTACCACAATGTCTAAATCAAGCCCCAAAGAAAAGGCCATGTCTCCTTGTCTCTTGTGAGCCACTAACAATATGAAATACCAAGTACATCACAAGCAAAGCCTTTGAGACAGGGGGTTTTGAGGATGGATTTTTGTGCATTATCCACTGTAGTTAAATCCATTCTTCTGCCTTGGGATTGAATATGTATATGCCTTATACTGAAAAGCTCAGCTTCTTCCTAGGGAGACTGAAATTCATCTCATTCAGTTGTAGCCCTGTTCAAGCATCTTTCATTCACCAGGACTTTTCTGATAAGCTGTGCTCAGCTTACAGAAACTTCAAAGCTGAGGCAAAGTTATTAAAAGAGAGAGAAAAGAACTGCGCTTCTAGTTCAATCTTCAAACAATACAAAAATCGATTAAGAGTCAGAGATTAGTTTCATTGTAACCCTTCCCACATTCTCTTGAAAATTAAATGTTTTCTCTTTCCTTCTCCATTTTACTCTAAAATCGACTTAAAATTTAAGAGATCAGTAACTATTAGTCTGGCAATATTAATAACAACCTGCACTTTGAAGCCCTGAGGCTAGAGATTAGTTGTAGAGTTGCCACCAAAGTAAGCAAAGTAAGAGAACAAAATTATTTACAAAGCAAATACTAAAATGCCTCATCTTGAAATTGGAAAAATTATTTTGCTTCAGTCATTCCTGAGGAGAAAAATGTTAAGTCTAGGTTGGATTCTTGAGTGGGCCATAAGCCTATCTTGCCTTGGTTTCTGTAACTGAATGAACAAACACATGTGGCTTTGTCATTGTGAGAGACAAGTAGTGTGCAGAAAATGGCTAGACATCACCCACTAAAAGGAATTCTAAAAAGCACATAATTATTACAAAACTGACAGAAGTACTTTCAGAAGCAGTGGTACTAGTTTGAAAGTTAGGATGGCATGGGCTTTTTAACCAGTCCTGGGGCACAGCCTAGATTAGATTGCAGCGGGAACCCAGGAGAAAGCATCCAAGGTGAGCTATTCACACCTTATGATTCACACTAATCTTCCTGGACAGAGCAGTGCTTTTGAGTATTGGCCCATCAGTGTGTGTATAACTCTTGAAGGATAGGTGAGTCACAGCAGGCACTTGGCCATCTGGCCATGGCAGCAGCTGACCCAGGAGCTAATTCACCTGAAGGCTGTGAGAAAGAATATTCCCTGGATTATGAAGAGGAATGGAGATGTCTCAGCTTTCTGCTTCATGTGATCATGAAAGAAAGGGAGCAGATGACAACAAGCAAGAAAAGGATGGTGGCCAGATATACTCAAGTAATGGTGCAATTAGAAAATGTAAGGAAAATATTCAGAGACCTGGATCTGCGGACTCATATTGTGAATCAGCCATTTTTCATCTAGGTTTTTCCTTGCATCTCTTTTTTTCCCTTTCTTCCAAATACCAGGAAATTAAGCAGTTCATTCCTTTTGCAAGATCATATTATCTTCCAATAAGTACTGCACTCATTCACAAGCTAAAGAGTATGTTTACAGGGCCCTGAACCACAGAGACTTCAAGCAAAGGTCTCAAGCCATGATCCTGAAGAAGATGCAGAGTATTACCAAAAGCAGCTATCGTATTTGGACTGCAGGAGTTTTGAAAATAAGCTCTGTGTGCAGGTTCCTGCCAGCCATCGTTCTGAGCCCACTAAACCAATTCGTTCACAGAATCAGGTGAAATTCAGCAGTTATTCTACAGGGAAACCAACTGATGCTGAGTCAGCTGATAGGCTTTTCAGTAAAAAGCGCTGTGAGCCAATCCATTGTTACAGCTCCACCTCCCACTCCTTCAAAGTACAGCATACACAACCTCAGTCAATTGATAGTCCTGTCCTGTCTCTCCCAGCATGTCACAAGCCTCCACTTTCTGAAGTTAACTCTGTGCCTGACCCTCCTCCACCTCAGAATAAGCCAGCAATTTTCAGATCCTCTAGAGAAGACGTGGTGCGGTTCACTCTTTATCCTCAGAAAAGCTTCCCTGACAAAGGCCCTGTTAAAGGAACTAACAGATTCAGAAAACATTCACTCCTTCTTACAACTGCTTTACAATAAAACCTTACCTACTGCTGCAAGATCCTTTGAGCGTAAGTTTGGAAGTCCTGAACCCAAACACAATCTCTTGACAAATGAAGTTCAACATAAATCACAGTGACCATCAAAATGTCACAGTTCTCACCAACCAGTTTCAAAAGCACACAGCTTATTGCAGTTTCCCAAGTTTGACAGTGAAATGGATACAATACCTTCAGTGAACAGGTTCAACAATCCTAAGTATCAACCCAATAATATTAATGCTGTTCCTAAAGCCATTCCTATAAGCCCTTCAGCACTCAAGGATGAGAAGGAAGACCACAGATGCACTGTTGCAGCCACAGAAAGAGGTGAATTTAACAGCTATGGTGGTGTATTCAGCTCCATAGGGACTGGAGTTAGTACTTTTATACCACAGAGTATATTCCAGATGGACCACAGCAATAAATCTCTTTCAAAGTCTGCAGAGATAACACTTCCACTTTTGGTCAAAGAGAAAAATAAAATGCTTCCTAGCCACTCAGTAATGTCAGGCATCATGGATTAAGATTCCTGAAATCAGTGGAGTTGTGCCTGATGTACTGTGACTCCAAAACCTGTCAGAACAAGTCCCTTCCTGGGGATCCAGACTATCTCAATGAAGGAAACTGTGTCTCAGTCCCAACTGACCGTTTATAAATATGAAGTTAGCTCAGTGAATAAAAAAATGGGAAACTGAGATGGACCTCATACATATAAAGTGAACCATTCTATTTCAAGGCCAATAAGAGTAGCTTGCAAGCATAAATTCAGAAGCAATAAAAATTATCATATGAACCAGTCCTTTCTTCCCATTTTTGACACTTCTCTTGCAATTTCCTTTGTTCCAGTTTTATAAGTAGGTCATATGAAGACCTCATCATGCAACAGGGCCATATGTCCAGGGACTCTGCTTTTTCTGCCATCTCTTGGTGACCTGCAGTCTCCAGTAGCAGCCTCCTCTGCCATGTATGTTGTGCATGAAGACATTGAGTGAGAATGGTGCCACTGCAGTACATTACCATAAAGAACACAGCATTGTTACTTGTTTGCAGGTTGAAGGGGTATAGTTAGAGTAGCTGAATATATAATTAAAGCTGACATGGCAGTCAGTTTGGTCTGTCTTCCTACTCATCCTTATTGCTTTCATTTGGACTCATTCTGGTTGGTCCCCATCTTTCCTGAAGTCTGCCATTCAGACTAGTTGTGATATTTCTCCATAAGCTCTGCAGAGAGTAACATATTATCTGTATGTGCTGCCAGGAATAGTTGTTAATATACTCCTGAATAGCTGTCTTTGTCACAGCAACCCATCTTGTAACACATACCTATCTTATGATCTTCTCTGGCTTCCTGATCCTTTCCTCCAGAATTGCTACTCAGTAAATTGTTCTTCATTCTGCAGAATGTTCTTCATTTTGTATTTCTGCAGAAAATCATCTCCTGCTTCTGTAGCAATATTATCCATTTGACTTTAATGAATTCCATCTTCCAAAATCAAGATTACTGAAATCTACACTAGTCCTCAAATATTTTTCAGCCTTTGTCCTCATCTCTTGTATCACCATCCATTCAACTGACTGTAACAAAGGATGGATATAGACCCAGGATAGAAGATTGTCTACAGAAATTAAAAATTCATATATTTTCTACAGAATTCCTTTGATAAATGCTTATATTTCAATGATGAACCATTAGTACCTGTTCTGAGTAGCACCATCCAAACTTTTTTTCATCCTATTTGCACCAGTTCCATCTTAGTTTCCACTCCTGTTGTGTTAGTAAATACATATTTTCTCCTCTTTATTTGTTAACATTTCCTCTTGATTACTCTTGCTGCCTTCATATCCCACAATATATTCATATCAAAATGAATACAGTCCATTGTGGTCTTTATGCAGTGAAAATTGTGGTTAAAATTTGTACAGGGGGAAGAGATTAAACAAATGTGCATACATGAAGACACACTTTCATCATATTTAAATGTTTCTTCCATTATGAATAATAATCTTTTTTACAAGAGAGCAGCAGAGGGACTATATGTGCAATCTAGTGTATTATGTCAACTATATGAGATATAATACATGTATGTTTTAAACAGTTTTCTACTGATCTGAAGTTGTCTATGATGGTTTGCATTGCATTGATTTTGCATTTGTTTTGGGCAGGGAGGTTAGGTTAGACAAACTCCTGATGTCCTTTCCAACCTCAGTTATTCTGGTTCTACATGTAATTTTTAAATTTACTTGATACTAATAAAAGTATTTTATCATGTGTATCTACATAAGGTCAAATACTTCTATGAATTACAAGGACAGCATTATCAGACTCAGTCTCTGAAAGAAGAAATAATTCCAACACAAAGAGAACTTGAACATAAATGACAGATTTATCTATTTTAATTTGTTTTCAGAAGAGGATTTCCTAGCTCAAAAGTGGGCCAGGTTCCAAGATATTCTTCAGTATATTTACTTTTAATGTTTGAAATAAATATGTACTAAGGATATATTTCAGACATTTTCAAAATAAGAATATGTATGTCAATAAATCTGGAAGCTAAGAGCTACCCAATAGAATATCTCATAATTGGTAAGAGAGTGCTTTATATTAATGATCTTTGAAGAATCTTTTCAGTATGGTTTGTCTGCTATAAATTTGATGCAACATGACTGCTAATGTGCTTTGTATTGCTGTTTATGTTAGATAAGGAGCTCATGTTTAAGTGAATGTATGGCTGCACAATATTGCTGTTAACTGTCTCTCATTCAAAAGCTGATATACCAATACTAATATTCTCCTTCCTTTGTGGGTTTGTTGTTTTTTTTTTTTCACAAAAGTTTCATTTATCTGAGTGGATTTCTTTGGGAGTAGCACTATGATATTCAAGATCCATTTAGTTTAATGCTGCCATTTAAGTGGAGTATTTAGCGTAATTGTTAAAGGAAAGACCACTGCCACTTGCTAGTGCATTGCATCATATTTGATTCACAGGCAGGAATTTTAATTGGGTGTTTCTGCTAAATCAAGCTGGGAACCAGCTTGAGCTGCAGGAAAAGCAGGGCCAACAGGAGTAAAATCTTTAATTTTCTCCCATAGTGAAGACTAATGTTTGCTTGAGACAGTGATAAATAAAGCCATACCTCATTGCTCCTGCTCAGCTTTATGAGAGCAAAATAATGCCAAAAATGGTTTCTTTTTTGACATTTATAAACATTTGTATCAGCTTGTTTTCTACTTTTATCGGCTTACTTGGTCTTGTTGGGGTCTGTTGGGGTCAAGGATTAGAGTTTGGGATTGGGATAGGAGGTGGGGGAGAGGTAGGGGCTAGGAGTCAGGCCTTGGGTTAGATGTCAGAGTTCGTGTAAAGGCTTAACAGGCATGGTCTGACACCCAAAGCCCTCTTACAGCCACAAAATCAACTCTTCCTTACTGGCCCAGCTCTCTCACACCCTTTGTGTGAGCCTCACATGGCAGCCTCCAGGTCCTGGCTATTTAAGTGCTGAAGCATGAGGACCCCCAGGGATCCAGCTGAAGCATTCTGTCCTCCTGGACCTCTGCCCATCTCCCACCTCCTGGGTACAGGCAGCCGAGAGCTGGGATCGGAAGAGGCACTGAATGTGCAGGGTCAAGAAGGAGGGCTTAGGCTTTGGGGATGTGTGTAGGGCTAGGGCTAGGGGGTTGAGGCTGCCTTTTGCGGAAAGGGATTAGCTTTTAAAGTTACAGGAGGGCTTTGGGTTCCATGAAGAGTTTTTAGTAAGCAGTTGGGGTGTAAGTTGGAGGTGAGAGTCACGGTGAGGGGTTAGGGTTAGGGACAGCCAGATTAGTGCTGCCATCAGAACAAGGATGTGGGATAGGGATGAGATAGAAGGTTTCAGGTTTGGTTTTTGGCCTTTGCTATAGAGCTTGGACTTAGTGAAGGGTGCTGGGGTGGGGTTTAGAGGTCAGGTTACACAGGCTTTGGAGGTTCATGGCCAGAGTTGAGTAAGGCCTTAAACAGTGGGGTCTTGCATTTGCTGTACCCACTACATTGCCTGGGCTGTCTGGAGTGTTAGCAGCAGGGCACTGAAGGTGATTGTGCCCCTCTACTCAGCACTGGTGAGGCCACACATGGAGAACCAAGTCCAGTTCTTTGGCTCACCAGTACCAGAGAGACACAGACATACTGGAGAAAGTTCAGTAAAGGGCTCTAAGAATAATTATGGGCCTGGAGCATCTCTCCTATGAGGAGAGGCTCAGGGAGCAGGGCCTGTTCAGTCTAGAGAAGAGGAGACTGAGTGAGATCTTAGGCATTGTTTAAATACACAATGGGCAGGTGTAAAGAGGACAGAGCCAGACTCTTCTTGGTGATGCCCAGTGTCAGGACAGGAGTTCATCACCACAAATTGAAGTACAGGAAAGTTCATCTGAGTATAAGAGAGCACTGAGTTGAACCAACATTGAGCAGAGGGTTTAAACTAGGTTATCTCTAGAGAATCCTGGCAGCCTCAACTCTTCTATGATTTATAATGAAATGATTTGCAAAATTTTTCTTTAATTTTCGCTAGAAGTATCAAGGTCCACAATCAAGCATGACTATGCTAGGGGCCTCATTAATTTGTGGTTGCATTTCAGTTTTGCACACTTAACCCTTTGGGACATAGAAACAGAGGTGGGCTAATCTTTCTGACATAGGGAGCTTATAATCAGTGAGTGGCCCTGCTGTTATGGCTGTTCTTGCATTTTATTCAAGGTACAGGCTGTAACCTTTTCTTCTGAGAAGTTCTCTGTGACCTTAAGAAAGATAAAAATGCTCCTAGTCCAAATTTACAGATTTTTCAGCATAAGCTCTGTGTATGAAAAGGATGTGCCATGGTGGTGTTCAGAGTTCACCTGCTGTTTGGTGGATCTAATGTGCAGTATGAGAAAAATTAATTATCTCATTACTTACTCCTCTCGGGAGAAAAGTTATGGGATCTCATAGATTGTGTACTACTCAGGGTGCTCTTAAAGTTACATGTTTTATACATTATTTGGATTTCATAACTCAGGATTATTTTAGCAAATCATCAGTGCTAATTTTAATTAGAGGAAAATGCTTCTATTAGCATGAGAATATGCAAAGTCATATATTTGTGTATGAAGTTTTTCAAGGTGACACTGACAACAAAGGTTGCTCTCACAAAGGGAACATGACATTCTGCATATTTAAAGTTTCCAGAGGAGCAGTCTATCAAGGAATATTTTACCTTTGCTAATATTGTCCACTGAATCTCCTGTGATTATGAGGTCAGCATTGTATCTGACCTGTTACCTGCTTTGCTTAGCTGAGAGCATTTATTTCTCAGCCTTGTTTTTCTGCTGTTATATCAAATCTTTTCCAGCAGTTCAAGCCTGATCTCCCATCTCTCCCCTGCAATGCAGAGTGTAGTTTATATTCTGCCATGTCTCAGGGAAGTAGCAAGGCTGCTGAGTACATGTAAAATTTTCACTCTGACTCCTCCCTAGTCCTTCAGAGCACTCCGATCATTTAAAATAAGGCACTGGAGCCTGGGAGCCAGCTGCTGTCTGATAGATTTGTCTTTTCCATGTGTCTGGAGGGGGAAGAAGACTTCTGTAATATTTGCCCAATTTTCCCCCTCTCTTTGGAAGAAACTGAGGTCAGACAGTATTTCAGAAGTCAGTGAACTTGAAGGATCTAAGAGGTTATGGGCTTTGCCTTAAGCTGGTCTCCTCTGTCCAGCCTTATCTCCAAGAAGGAGATGAAGCCCAGCATAACAATGTTTAACATGTTTAGCATACAGACTCTCAGACTCTTGCTATGTGGGCAATTGCATCTCCATGGAGGTGAGAAAAGGAAACTGGGTAAGTGCACAGTCCTGAGAATCTTCCTGCCATGTCTTACTGAGTTGTAGGTGAGCAGCTGTGACTTGAGTTAAAAAAGCAATTAAAAAGTTTAATGACACTGAGCAACCTGAAATGAATGTCTGGAGGCAAGGTTTCTTTGAGGGCCACTAGAGAAAAGACTTGATCAGCTACTAGCCTGAAGGTGACACCTGGAGCTGTTACTTTGAAAGGATCAGCAGTAGCACAACCCAAAGCCAAGTCACCTTATGAGCTCTTTGACTCCCACCTCCTGAGGAAGCACAAACAGAACTGTGCTCCAGTAGATCTGTACTCTGATGGAGCAGTTGGGACTAGGATTCATCTGACACAATTTCTTTAAATACAACTAATAGTGAGCTATATGCCTTAGAAGAGCTGAGAAACTTTTTTATGAGAAATGTAAGAACTAGTAGCATTGTAGTCAAAACAGTAATATACTATTAATTTGTTAAAGCAGGTTATTGGATGCATTTCTGCCCTTCTTTGAGAACACAGAACCTACTTTCATTCTGCATCATACCCTTGTTCACTTACTGTATTCAGGTCTTATATTGTAGTAACTTTAGGTGGTTTAAAATACAGAACTACAATATAATTTGCTCTTTTCCAGTGGCTGTGTTGCTAAGAACACAAAACACTGTAGAGAACAGGAATTTAACTGAATCAGAACATTAGTAATATTGCAAAATTAATTGATCTCTGAAAAGTACCTGTAAAATAAACTGCATGTCCACTTTCTGCATGGCTATTGGAGAGGCCCTTTTTCTAATAAATGTACTTATAGCTTCATTAGCACAGCAGATCTCTGGAGGGTCTGGTTTAGTTATACTGATACTTAAATAGTTCAACAGATGAACAGTGTTTTCATGAGATACTTGCTAACAATTGTGAATTGCAGGGGAAAAAAATCAAATACTGAGTAATACTCTTACCCATTAATGGTTTAATTGTCTTTAAAGTTTTAAAAAAATTTTAAACACCCATCACTTTTTTGCTGTTCTATTTCTTGTTCTTCTTTTCCCTTATGTCCTTCTCCCACTCACTGAAATCTGTAAAGTTAGTGTGTGATTTCACTAAGCGTTAGAAACTAATCAGTATTTTGTAACTGAAATATAAATGATTTTATTTTATGGTGCACAATAAAGCAATGTGAAATGCTGATACGTATCCTCAGCATTGTTACGCCATCATGCACAGATTAATTATAGTAACTGTTCCATGTAAAGTTTTTATGGTGATGACTTAAGAAATATTTGAACACTGAAGTAATTACAGAGTAGATGAACATTGCAGTATGACTTGAAGTGGTTTTGATGTCTGTTGGATGAGTTGTTTTCAAAAGACACTACTACTTTACCAAGAGTTTTATTTATTGAGCTAATACATTTATATCTGTGCTTTGTATTTAACCTTTAGTAACAGAGTAGATCATGAGGTTCCCTTTTATTTCTCTTAATATGAAATAAAAGAATCTTCATGTTTTCACCATAGTATTGTATATAAAAGCTTGCAGAAACAATCAGTCTTTTAGACCATACCATGGGGACAAATTTCTTCTTGAGTTTCAGGCAATACTATAGCACAAGTAAAGAAGCGAAAAAGAGTAGCAAATAAATTGCAATTCCTACATGGACACTTATAACAGGATAATGTCTAGTTGCAATTTCCTCTGACTACCTCTGTCAGAATTTTGTTCTGTTTTGGACACAAAATAAAAGCCAAACTGCAAAAGAAAAGCTACTTTTTTATGTGTCGGATTTCACACCTTTTAACGTTGGTAGACAGGCTCATTAATTTCAGTGGGTGTTGGATCAGGCTATAGAATTGGAAGCCTAAACTTACTTTTCCAAAAATAGATTACATTTTTATTTCTTCATTATGCCCTAATTTGAAGTCCCTTGAATCAGACTATTAACAAAATATTATCCTATCTCACAAAATAATGCAGATAAAACTAAAATTCCACTCCACACTCACATAGCACTTTTTCTCTTCAAAGCATTTTAGCATCTCTGATTCATCATAGCATTAATTAAACTACTATATTTTTTAAAAAAATTCAGCCGTCCAAAAGCTCTGTTCTCTGCAGGGAGCAGGGAAGAGCATAGCAAGGGACTTAAACCAGCTCCAGTAATCAGAAAACTTAGCCTGCAGCAATTAAACTGAGGAATCACTTCCCTTGCAGTATCTTTTTTACCTTGGGCTAGTGGAAAGATGAAAGGAAAGATGACAGCGCAGTCTAAACAAGAAATAAATCTGTTGGCATGAAAAGGAGCTGGTTAATTGGATATATTTTCACTACCTGAATCAATAGGTAGGCTCACAACTTCTTTTTCTAGTTTGTATACCTGGCAGGAAATGCAATCAAAATTAATTAGAAAGGAAATTATTTGAGTTATTGCACACATGGACTCCATCCATTCTGGATATAAAAGCCAAACATGCAAGAATAAATTCCTTGGATACAATAACAGTTAAACGTGAAGTTGTCATTTTTGCTCTCAGACAACCCTCCAGAGCTAAGACTGGAAGGGAGACAGCCAAAGCCAACACCCAAATCCTTTTTTCTGGCCAAGAGAGCAGAAACAGCAGAAGAGTAGGAATACCTCTGATTGTTTCCCTTTAAAAATGCTGTTTCCTTCACTGCTGAGGGTGACAAATAGGATCTTATTAGTGGAGATTTTTCTCCTTCTGCGGACCCAGCAGTTGTTTGGCATACCAGGTCTGCAGATAATTATGCAGGTCGTGCTGAACATGAACTGACTCATTTTTATAGTCCCAGCATGGGTGAGACAGTCAACAAATTAAGGATTGCACCTCTTCCCAAATTCATCTTCATAAACCAGGTTGCAAGTCAGAGAGCACTCCCTTGAGTTGGGCTGCCTGCATTTGATGGTTGCTTTGCTTCTCCAGCATGAGAGAGGGAGGATTGCTTGACTGATACATGGATGAACATTCAAAAGAGGCCATCCACTGTGCTGGATGAGAGGTGTTGTTACAAAACAGGAAATTCATTTGGCCATGGTACACATAAATCCATTTCAGTATTAGTCATCTGACTGTTTGGCTGCAAACATATACGCCCCTGAACGGCTTCTGGTTTCTCCAGAAATCCATGTCAGGCAGCATGCATCCCATGAAAATTGTCAAAAGGACAGCAGCAAAGATGGAAGAGGCAGAGATGTTCAGCAGAGTCTCAATGCAGTATTCTGCCTTTGGCATTACCTCCAACAGAGCCAGCTGAAGTGCTTCTGCATGCAAAGTATAAACATTCATCTAGCCTTTAAAGCATGTGTTTAGAACATGAATTGGCAGGTTGTGGTCAGCCAAAGAACCCTGGAAGTTCTTCAATCTGTAGTTTTTATGATAACTGCTGGTATAAAGTGTGAGAGACAAGCGGAATATGAAAGAGCTCCGTTGAGAGAGGAGTAACATCAGTATTAGAACTAACAGCAGATTAAATAGCTACTTGTGGAATTGAGATATACAGGAGAAGCAACAAGAATAGTACAAGAGCAATAGCTTTTAAACACACTGGTACTTTTAATCTAGAGTCTAAAATCTATGCTTGCAGACTAGCTCAGTCCTTTGGTTCAGAACATTAAAAAGCATGAGTCTGTGGCGGGTAGGGGGTGAGACTGGGAATGCAGGGGTGTGACAAAAGCAGGATCTAGCTGATCATCAAAGTGTAGGTATTTGAACCAAAATGAAGAGAGATTAGAAAAGCTTGGCAAACAAGGTAGATGCAGAGATTTACAAGACATGGCAAAGGACAATGAATACTTCACAGTTAAGACCCAAAGTTTTGAGGGGATGCAGCTCAAGGAAGAAAAACACTTAGTCATGTAGTAGAGGGGAGAGGGGCAGTCCTGAGAAGATGAGTTAAACACAAGAAAAGTAATCAGCCAGAGGGAGGCAGGAAACATGAAATGGAAAAGTTATGTTTCTGGAAGCAGAGGCTGAAGGAGGAGGGTAACTGGGTTAAAATGCTGTTACAGAAAAGAAAATCTATGAAGGATCTGAGAAACCGTATTGCTGAAAAGCAGTGATTGCACTGCACCCAGTTGTGATTTCCTATGGCATGTTCAAGCTCAAAATACCAAAATGCTTCTCTTTTGTCTTTGTCCAATGCTAATAGTTTCTATATATGCTGCTCTTTCAGCCTTTCTATGGATGTGCCCTTTGTCATTCCTTGTTCTCCTCATACCTTTCTTTTGCAAAATATAGAACCAACACCTTTAATCTCTTTCAAAAGATAAAAGCTTCTATATTTGTTATCCTTTTAGGTATTTGACTCTTTTACAAGCAAATCTCAACTTATATTGCCACACAGTTATTGGTGTTCTACGTGCTTTCATTACTCTGTGGTAGTTTGAGGGTTTCTTCCCTAAAACTGTAAAATATTACTATTCGTGCTCTCTGTAGGGTTTTATGTGCTACACTGCTGATGGCCGAATTTATTCTTGATAAAAAAGATTTTTAGAAAAGAAAATCAATGACTGACACATCACATATAATGCATCAGGGAAGATACTGTTCCTCTTTGTCATGGTCCATACCTAATACCAATCTTATATCTTAAAATCTTGCTGCCTGTCATCAGAGATGGTGGAAAACTGAAAGTGTGTATCATTTCTGTGAAGTGAAGAGGGAATCTGAGACCTCCACCTGATTCTTTGTTCAGTCTCAGCAGCCATGAGCGAAGTGCACCTGGATCCTTGGGGGCACAAGAGGGCATGTGTGTTTAATGGTTTTTACTCTTTCTTTATTCTCAAAAAATAATTTATCTCTACAGAGTCTTAAAATTTAGATTCAAAAAAACCTGCAAGGATTGGTATTGTTCTCTAGCTCAAAGTACTCATTATCCCAACTAAATTGGCAAGTTATGCTTAATGTGAAGCAGCTAAAACAGTGGCTTCCAGCCCATGAGGTTCGAGCTGCTTACTAAAACCAGTTTAAGTTAACTCATCACTCTTTCCTTTATAAATGATTGAACTGAAGTGATAGATTTTTTTGAATAGGGATAATTGCAGTACTGTAGTCAATTAGCATTATGTAGTGCAATACATATTTATTCTGAAGTGCCAGAGATGTCAAGTATTTTTGCATGTCACTAACATAAGTAAAAGGACCTTAATATCTAACCAACATTTTTGGCCAAACATTGAGAATGATATCTAGGTGCCTAGAGATAAGCATTAAATGTTAAGGGCCAAAGAGAATCCAATTTAGTTTACATCTGCTTTTCCAGAAGCCTGTGTGTCTTCCATAGGTCTACTATTGTGCAGGTATCCAAGGGAATTTGAAACCATGTTGCCCCCATCTGTTTGGACACATAAATTTCCCCCTATTTACCTAAAAATGGTTTGTTTTTGTGGTTTTTTTTTTTCTTTTTTACACTTCCATCCCAAAGTGATCCAGAATCATCTGTTCTCTGAGATTTTGTAGAAGTAGTGGGGCTCATGCTGTTTGTGGACATGGTTTTCAGTCCTACTGCTCCAGGGTTTTTTCCACTTTCTTCTTTCAGTAACAATTCATGCACAGTGGTCTTAGGAATAAGAAACAGATGTATTGTGATGAGTAGCATCACAGACCATGAGCCAACAGAGACCAGGCCATGGTCCAGTAGGCACTACCTTGAAGTGTCATAAACCTACCTTGAAGTAACATCCACAGCTGAAGTCATGTCAAATGAGGACCCCAGAGAGAGGGAAGATAGAATTGCTGAGTGCAAGCTGTGGGGCTTCCAGTCCTTCACATGTAATGTGCCCTGCAGTCAGCACTGCTACAGGCTGTATCTTATGGGGTCAGGTGGAGAGCAAAGTCACTGGCTCAGTGGTTGCAGTGGAAAGCCTTTCTGGAGGCAGTCATGTCATTTAGTAGTGAGTGAGAGGGCACTAAACTTTGAGCTGGCTAATGACCCTTATTTCAGGTTAGGCTGCTCTGTCTTCTTTTATAAACCTTCTTTTAGAAGAGGTCCTCTTTTATAAACAAGCATATCCTCATAAGGTGGATTCTTTCTTATTCTTCACTTACCTTTCCTGTTGCTCCCCAAGTCTGAGGAGTAACCATTTACTCAGTGGGTCAAGTGTGTCTCAACCTCAGTTGAGACTGCAGCCTTTTTTGCTTTCAAAGGTACAGGTTTGTGTCTCCTTCCATCTGCTGCCTTTACTCCTGGCCCAAAAGCTCTAGCATTAACCCTGCTTCATCTTCTTGGGCTTGCTTCCTGCTCTGTCCCACAAAAAAACACATGTGTTTGGCTCTAAGGCCCAGTATGACAGCTTTCTTATCTCTTAGCCAATTAAAATTCAGGGTAGTTTTCCCTCTTGAGTCTTTCACTGGTGAAAGAAAATATCCTTTTGCAAACTAGCACACCTTTACCCTCTGAAATGACATGAGGTTGACTGATGCTCTGATGCCTACACTATAACTTGTATTGTCTAGGCAGTCCCAGTCCAGAGTCTGCTACATATTGCAATGAGCATAATCATTCTTTTTTATGGGCTCTTACATTCCCTCTTGCACCTCAGTATGTACTAGAAAATCTCCGGTGTTTGGAGTACGCACGGGGCTCCTCTGGAACAGCGACACCTGGATCCTGAGGGCAGTTACCACACAAATGCCAGTAGCTGTAATATATTACAGCTTGGAACAGTGGTATCTGACACTGAAAGCATGGTGCAGGAATGAACCATCAAATGCAGTGGCCATGTTTCTGCTGCTGCTGTCATGCGCTGAATACACTCTATTTTATTAGACTATCAGTTGAATGCACTGACTTATGACCAAATTCTCTTCCGTGTGAATTAAGTACACAGTTTGGGCCCATTTATTAAGTAATGATTGAAAGTAATAATAAAAGCTCTCCCAGGCATATTCTTTCCATCAGTCTGTGAAATACTGAAGATGAGTAGTATAAAAAACACAGGGGTGGCGAAAGTGCCCAAAATCACATACGTCTAAGTGGAGTGCATGTGTTAGCACAAAGAGAAGAAAATTCACATATATTCTGACGTACAGGCACCAGTAGTTCTGGACTAGGATGTCTGCACCTTACAACAAAATATGGTGGCATTTTGCCATTTCTGTATTAACTAGCTACATCATGTGAATTAATGGGTATCTTCGGAGGGGGGGAATAGGGAACAATTACTTTTATGGAGAAAGATCTTTCTCTAGGACAGGGATCTTTGTTTGAATTAATACCTGTTTGGGGTTTTTTGTTTCTTAAATTTTCCTAATCTTGTACTCTCAAACTAGGAACCATGTCACAACTACTTAATAAATTTGCCAGTGTGTCAAAGGCATTGTTCAGAGATGAGTGAAAATGGAAGTGGATTCAGCAATGTTACAACAGCGGCAAATTTGTCTCAAGGCAATAATAGGGAAATATTTCCAGAAGTAGAACCTTATCTGTGATGATTTTGCTTTGGTTTAATCTGCCAGAAGAATAGTTTGGACTGATGTTTGGCTCTGAAGGCAGAATCTCCCTTATGATAGTTATTTGATTCTCTAACATGAAAAGTTTCCTGAATTAAGTAATGGAAGCAGGTATTAAGGTGCTGAGACTTTTATTATGTAAGGGAAAAGACATTAAATCTTCATTGTTGAAATAATAAGCAGATGCTATCATCTTACAGTCAAAGACTTAGTGCATGGTATTAGATGAATCACCTTCTTAATATGAAAATGATGGAAGTCTTATCTTGGAAAAATAACTTTTAAATGTATAGTATCAGAAAAATGCTCTTCCAAGCACCCACATGATAACCCCTTTCCTGTTATGTCTATTTTATGTCTTTCTTCCTTCCTTTAAGAGTGAAATTGAACAAATAAGTTTTCTTTTTTCCTTGTCAAGCTGTTGGCTATGTTTAATCATCTTATGTAAATCCTCTTTAAAAGCTTCAAATCAGTTTTGGGTCTTACAATGTGTAATGTTGTTCAAATACAAAAAATAAAAATAAAAAAATCAATTTGTTTGTAGATTAAAGTAGTTCTGCATGGACCCTAATGAAAATTAACAAGGCTATTTATTTTTAATATAATCCTCACATACATCCACCTCTCTTCCTAGCATCCTCATCAGTTCTCACTGCTTCATTCAGGGAGGCTTCTTGTGTTGCAAGCTGCCTCTCCTACTAGTGGTGCTAGATAATAGTAGTGCTACATAACTTTTTGCTGACATTCCAACACTGGTTTCCATTATACAGTTCAGTCTGCTCTAAGAAGAGGTTCTTAAGGTGGAAAAACATAATTCTAAGTGCAATTGCTCTGTGGAATGTAACATACACCAGTGCAGAGGTCAAGGATCACAGTTGTATTGGGCTGGTGCAACAGTACCTGTGGTAGGACTTCATATTCATGCCACTGTAGAGCAAGGTTTCTTCTACAGCTCATGTTAGAAAATATGACTCTTCCTCATGTCTGCAGTAAAGCAGTAGGAACATAACTGAGATAAGAGAAGTTAACCAGCAACTAATGGGGTTTTTTTCATGTGAATGTACTACAGTGATTTAGTAACTATATGCATAGTTTTAGAAAAACATCGTGTAGTATAAAGAATCGTCCTTGACTTTAAACTTCCATGGCTTAATTACTATTTCCTGAAAATTTCCTGCATTTGAGTTTATTTTCCTGTAGCTAACAGAGTGTTCGAAGTACTCAAAACCACAGAAAATGTGCTTTAACAGTTGAATGTGTTTTAACAGTTTGTTAAAAGGCTTTAAGATCTATGTAAACAGTGGCTTGGATCAACTCTGTAGCCCAGCCACTCCCTTCTTCCAGCTGGTGTGCCACCGGTGTTTGATGAAGCCCTGGAAGGACATTTTGATGTCCTTGACCATGATGCCTGTTGGATTGTGGTCATTTGCTTTACCTACATGGGTGAGCAGTTTCATTGGAAGTGGCAGTTCTGTCTTTCGCTGCCTCCTGGGGACAGGGCAGGGAGAGGGAAACCTGTGTCCCCAACAGGCAGCTCCTGGTAGGGAGGCCTGGCATTGACATTACAGCTTCTGCTAGGGAGATCTCCAAACTGGACACCAGCTTGCACAGATGCCCCAGATGAAATACAGTGACTAGATTTTAGATCTGCAAAATGCAAGTACTTTGGGACTTGCTATCCAAAAGCTAAATTTGATGCAATTCTTGGGAGAGAAGAAGGGGAAGGCAATTAAAAAACCCTGCCATACCCACTCAAAATATATTTTACTTTAAATATGAATCTGATTAAGAACTGAATGGTAGTATTGGTATGGAATTACTACAACTGTTCAAAATAAGCAATGCTTTACTATCCCACTGTTACACATTATCTGTAAAAAGCCTGTTTTATTCTTTTGAAGAATCTAATACTTACTTGGTCTTCTCATGCCTAACTGAAGGGTGTGTACGGCAGAAATGTTAGAACTGCTGAGCATTGGCATGTCCAGAATGCTTATACCCTGTTGATTGTGTCTGGTTTAGCTTTCTGACTGAGCTTTCCCTGATAGCTCCAAAGCCTTCATATATTGTAAGAAATGTCTCATGTGTCTAGGCATGTATACTGCTGTGAATACTGCTGCCTGGAATACTAGACCAGTTCCAGGAAAAAAATCTGCTATGGGCAGCCATACAGATTTCCTTAACACAGTGCTTTGGGATGCAGTCTTTGGCTGCTAATGAAATGATCATCATGAACTGATTCCACTAGAGGACTGAGGCACTGAGGTGCTGAGGTGCTTCTGTTGCAGTTTAAGTGGGGTCCAAAGAGAAAAAGGAATATTGGTCTATTCTGGATGTGTGCACAGAGTAAAACAGAAAGCCTCACAGATCTGATGTATCGACTTGTACTTACTCCCCACTAGTGGCAGACACTGCAAGAGTAAAAGCTACATCAAATCATAGTTTATTTTTTGAAACCCCACCTTAATTTGATGTGTGTTGCAAACTGAAGTAATCACTGTAAGTGATATACAACTATTAATGTGTTCATGTTGCACAGAACAGACAGATGCAGGTGAAAATAACATTTTAGACTTTTCTGCAGCAGTGTTTCGTAAATGTGTAGGGGAAAAGAATATTTTGAGTTTGCTCAAATAGGTAATTTCTGAAAGAGGCGCTAACAACTGTTCTATGCCTGATATTAATAATATTGCTTAAAATTGTAACAGTGCAAGTAAATTAAAGATTAAGTTCAAAGAAATAAAAATGTTTGAGGACAAGATTTGTATTTGAATTTGTATTGCAACACACTGGTAAGATTCAAATCCTACTATACATAGGCAGTCTAATGCCTTTTACAATCAGGAATGTTTTTACATAATATAGAGTGAGTATTTTCTAACACCTCACATTACCACAAAATCTATTTGATAATCTTTAACAGTTCAGTAGAGAGATTTAAGTTTTTTTATGTGTATTACACACATTCTGTTCAAATGACTGACTGTAGTTCTACCACATCAGGCAAAATTGTGAGAAATAAAAATTATTCAATGTCTGATAGTTAAAAGATGTGATTTTCTTCTTCCCTCTAATTTGAATTATGGATTACAAACAACTGAATTTATGAATTCAGAAATAATATTTTAATAAGTATGCATAAACATTAATTGATCAGAACATTTTTAAGTTATAAAAAATCTGATTAAATTACCATATTATATACAATAATCATATCTGATAATTCATAAAATGTGATGTAGATTGGATTGCTAATTATGTTTATATTTCCCAATTTTCCCGTCCTTTTCATCCTTCATGATACACTTACGGTGATTGCTGTATGCAAATTCCTAGCGTAGCTGCACTAAAGGTGATTCAGAGTTGTTTCACTGACCTCAGTAATAACTTCATCAGGCCTTTTCCTTCTCCGATCTTCTCTTCATCACATTGAAGGATTGAGCAGCCGTTCACCATAATAGCAATCCTCTAGAACTGACGAGAGAATTCTTGTGTATCTGTGCTGGTGCTAATCCTGCCATACATATATATTCTCAGAAGCTGCTTTTTAATTATTTTCACAATCACTACATGACTTTTAGGCAAAATTTTCAAAAAGAAACCTGTTTATTTAAGCATGAAAAAATTATAAATATCTTAGAATCATTAATGTTGAAAAATATCATCAAGCCCAAACGTAATTGACGGAATTTCTTTGACATTTCTTTAACATAATTTTCTTTAAATATTTGATGTGACCATTTTAAAAATTCACCATTTTAGGAGATTTTAAGTTCTGGAGGTTAGTGTTTTATTCAGTAAAGCCTCACAAAATGCCAGACTGGAATAGATGTCAGAAAGACTCCTTTTCTGGTCAGTACGGTGCTTACAACTAAGGATGTGTGAAAAAGATGGTATCCTCTTGAGCAATACAGTCTAAGAAACACTAACAAAGCCAGTTGAATTCCTGAATGTAGAATAGAATTAAGCTTGTACAGTGAAGAAATCTTCAGAGAAGACCTTTTCCCAAATGACAACATCACTGGGTTTGCATTCATTATTGTGGTTTTGACAATTGATGCATTTTTGATTTATGGTAACAAGCCGTGAGTTGTTTGGTGGGAGATGAGGACTGCCAAGTTCTGTGTATTGTGGTATTCAGGTTATCTTTATGCATAGACTTGGCCTTTACCATCATACCCATTCTCTTATAGGTGTGATGTAGCCATATTGGAAATATTAACAGAGTCCATAATGTGTGAAATGCTTGAACGTGCAATCATATAAGTATGGCTTGCTCCAAAATAATATCAGTGTCCAATCAGATGATGTGCAATGATGCAAATGGTGCTATTAGTCTTGCGTGTTTTCCCTGTACTTCTCAGTCACCCTTTATTGCTGTATCTTCTGAATTCTCCCTTCGTTTTCTTTCAACAAAGGCAAGTATGCCATGAGGGATCTGGTCCACCGACTGCCAGGCGCTAACAACAGCAACAGCTCAGCAAGCAAGGCCATGTCTGATGACACCGTTACTGCCATTTGCTGCACTCTGCACGAAGTCATCACTAAAAACATGGAGAATGCCAAGGCCTTACGAGACGCAGGCGGCATTGAGAAACTGGTTGGCATATCTAAGAGTAAAGGAGACAAGTATGTTTTGCAAATCACCTTGCACCTTTTTAACCTCTCCGGTAGTTATTAGTCCTGAATGTATTTGCCTTCTCTGTGCAATCCCGAGTTGAATCCTTTAGTCTCATCAGAAATCACATGCCCAGTGTGAAGGGTGACAGGAAACAGACAATGCCAGTACCAAAAGTCTCCCTCTGCTTTGGTTAATTTTTGATGTGCCATCAGCAGTGCAGGGAGCGCACGCCATGTGCATTTTAAGGAAGAGTAATTATCTACAGTAACCCCTACCTCTAAGCAATTGCAGAAGATCCTGATAAACATTAGGGATCAGAGTATTTGGATTGCACCCTGCACAAGGCATGACATGCAGATGGAGGGGTCCTTTGGAAAGGAAGGACCTCACCACAGTTCTGGTACCGCTCCTCTTGATCTAGGAGTGAAGAATATAAAGTCACTGTCCCTCTTCACAGCAGCCTTTTCCCTGCCACCAACTTGGTAGTATATCTGTGGATTTTCTCACTGGTTGCTTCTGAGAAAGCCATTAGGCTGCTTTGTGAGGCAAAAAATGTCTTGCACCCGACTGTGACATTTTCAGAACAACTATGGTTTCATCTTGTCTATTTGGGTATGTACACACTCTTCATGAAGAGTTCACTCTTTATCCTTCTTTTGCCTAAAACAGATAGCCTGGTTCTCATATTTGTCAACCTGATGAAGTATAGTGCAATGGGACTATGGCAGTTTGAAAACAAAAAGCCTTCACTGTAGTGTACAAAACCCATCAGTCCACCTACTCGGAGCTGTCATCACACAGCCTACTGCAGCATCAGAGCTCTTAAAGAGCCCCACAAAGCCAGGCCACAACCTGAAGGAAAGATTTATGCACCCTACATTTGGTATGAGAACTTATGCTCGCCTATGTGATTGGAGCATTGCCAGTATAATTTATTCACATTTCTTTTCCTCTATTGTCACCCCTTTCCTTTCATACCAAATTCATTATTGAAACATTCTTGCATTCAAACTGTAAGGGGTAAAAAGTAGTGTGACCAAGTATGTGATTCCAGTTGTGGGAGCTCCCCATGCTCTGCCAATTAATTTATATTTGCATTTTGTTGTTATTAAATCTACCTAAATTTTTTGTTTGTATTTTCTAGATCAAATATTCTGACAATGCAAGCAGGTTCATACCCATTTCTCTTAAGCTGAATGTGTATTTCCTCAGAATAATGCATTTATCTACCTTTTCATTATCTGGTAAAGAGTACTAATATCTGTTGAGTCTGGAATTTTTGAATTATCATGGGCAGTTTTAGGGGAATCCAAGGGCATAATTTCCTCTCTGAATATCCCTCATAACTGTGAAAGACATCTATTTCTAATTAACGTAGAGGAGAGTAATTCCAAAATGCCATTCCAAGTCATGATATGTATCCCTCCTCTCAAGTACTTTGACCTCCAATCCCGTGTTACTATTTTTACAGGTTACACACTTCTAGAACAAGAAAACCTGTCAACACACAGTGCTGCAAATGCCCATCTTAAGTAAAAGTTCAATTTTTCAGCTTTCAGAAATGTCAGTACTGTGTGCTATTGGTTTGGTTTGGTTTCTTACAGGTAATTCATTGCTTGAAAACTGAAATTGCTGGTTGTTGGACTGTTAGAAAATTCTGACATGCTCACTTTAATACAGTAAACCACTTCTGTATGAAATAATTTTTTCCAGTATGAAGCAACTGCTTCTGAATGTGCAGGATACTGAACTGGCCATGCATCCTGGTATGTATCAGTGCCAGTAGTGTGGGGCTGGCCCTGATAGCCTTTGGAATATGCCCAGGGCTTGAGCGGTCTCCCTGTATGACTGCATTAGAGAACTTCATAAGGTGTTCATAAGGTTATTTATATTGGCCAAGCCCCTATCAGCTTCACATAGCTCCTGCCTCTGCTCAGTACTCATGGAACAGCTATTTTCCTGGTTACTCCATGCTTACCAGCACCCCACTAGCCAGTACAGCTGGAAGTATAATAAAAACAATTATACTTGAATGGGCTTATCAAAACCCTTTTCACTCAACAATTACCCACCTACTGCTGTACTCTGGGTGAGAAATGGAATAGAAGTGGGAAAAAAGCACCAAATAAATTACTAGGGAAATGTTGTATTAATGAATCAGTTGTGTCATAACAGCGCTTTACCAGCTTGCATGTCAGCCTACCAGTGACCCTTCTGAGAAGTCAGAGAATGAGCCAAAGCCTGGCCCCTGCCCAAAGCAGTAATGTATGCTTGCTGCTGGTTTTCTGGTTTCTCTTTGATATTTCAAACCATATGTCTCTTCTGAGTAAAACATAAATCAGTTACTGCCCTGAACTGTCTCTTCTGAGTAAAACATAAATCAATTACTGCCCTGAACTCCTTCAATCCTCATCTGGACTTTTGTCTTTGCAAGGTTTTCTAGTGTTCTACTGCTTTATGTGTATTTTTGATCCTGCATAGTGTATGCTTCCTTAATGGGCTGGGTTACCTTCCTGGTCCTTTTCTATTTGACCCTTCCCCACTGAGATGAATACTCTCTGATTTCTATTTTTTTTAATTACCTATTCCAGCAGGAATATATGACACCCAACTGATTGTAACAATAGTTTAGATCTTCTTTCAAAACTTGTCTGAAGAGAAAGACCATGTGAACTTACATGGCTTTCAACACGGCATTGTATTGCTGTCATTAAAGGATAATGGTGTGAACAAAATCCTAGTCCACATTTGGATTCCTAATGAAATTTATGATAACCTTTTGTAATCAGTTGTATTACTGCATCTTGGCTCTGCATTTCAAAACCAGTGCTCATCACCCATCTAGAGTTTCTTTTGGCCACTGCTGAGAGGAGCTTAATGAGTTGAGCACACTGTCCTGAGTTGGAATTCAGCAGCTTGCAGTGAAAGAAATTGTGCTCTGACTCCTTGTCCTTTATGCCAAAAGTTGTAGCATATCTTAGATGCACATAATGTCAGTTGGGTCCTCAACAATTTTGCCAATTGCTAACTCCTATTCCCCTTACTGTGCTCTCAGCAGAAATCCCTGTGCATACTGAGATACACAAGTTTTGGCCCTCACCGATTGATTAGTACTGTAGAAATAAGGTATATTTCCCTTGCTTAAAAACACATTGGTCTTCAAGATGCCAAGCAGAGATCCTATGGTATACCTGAAACACTTTATTTGTGGGTTTAAATCTGTAACGATGCATTTGAAAATTGGAATGAATGGCATCCTTTACTTAACAGTCTCTTTCTCACTCTTTTTTCTCTCTCTCCCTTCTTAATGTATGTGTGTAACAGGCATTCGCCTAAAGTGGTGAAAGCAGCATCTCAGGTCCTCAATAGTATGTGGCAGTACAGAGACCTGAGAAGTCTCTACAAGAAGGTAAGGCTTGGGTTTTCTTCGATTTATCATCCTTCATACTGTTATCCAAATTTGGAGGCTGAGAGACTTTAGACCAAAATACTTGTTTATGTGACTGGAAATTCACTTGGAGTTTAAAGTTTCAGATACTTGGAGTTGTTATTTTTTCCTTAATTTCTACTTTTAACATAAAAATGCCCTTTGAAAATATGTGTGTTGTTGATAAGGGTGTGAATTTGATTTTAAAATAAATTCATACAAAAGGTGCTGGATCTGACAGCCCTGGAGAGTGAAATCCTTTGTTCATAGAACAAATGTATGTAAGCTCTCCTAATGGAACAGTCCTTCTTATACGTCCTCACCTTTTTATGAGGAGATTACCAGATTTCCAGCCCTTCAGCTCCCAAATTTCCTCATGAGATTGCAAACAAGAGTATCTGAAGGAGTGGTGCTTAGGGACCAGCTACATATGAGCTGGGCTGAAACCTGGTAGCTTTGTTTCTAATCAGCCAGCAGACAGTGGCATCATATACTTGGTTTTCAGACAGTCTGTTGAGTCCATAGTACCATGTCATTCCTATAGGGCTGCTAACCTCTTGAAAATTAATTGCAGTAGAGTAAAATGAAGCAGCATTCTATATAGCTTTTTAAACATAAGTGTCTACTTAGTAAATAAAAACATTTACAGTAATTCTTGCTGAATATTTCCAAACTGAATTGCATTCCATGTGAGTATCAGCCTGCAGATTTAGTTCTTCACTGTCTTCTTGCTTGGATCTTCACATCTTATGTAAGTGATATTTGTATTTGGAATCTCATCAGAGAGAGCTAAGACTTCATGTGTCTCTTCCTTTCAAGCCCTAGTTAAGGCTGAGGCTTAAGGATGGTGAAGTAGGGAAGGTTCACAGTGGCGTGGTCTGTGTTGTATGTATTCTGCACAAAATAGCTTAGTTACATGAAATGTGTGCGCCAAATCTCAAGCTGGCAGAAGCTGACCTTCTGTGTGAAATGCTGTTCTTTTGCATGCCTCAGCTCTGCTTGTGTCAAGTCTGAAGAGTGAGGAAGATGATTATTGAGTTCCTCCCATTGTTCATTTCCAGTATTTTCAGTCATCCTTGGCAGCCCTAGGGATACCATATGTGAAGACATTCCAAGTAGCAAGCTGGTCCTCAACTGTCCCATTAAAAGGTGGGAACAAACATGAGCTAGAGTAGGCTTTTCTTGATCCAAGGCAGTAACACACTGGAAGTGTGTGTAGCCTGACTTCTGTGCATGTGGGTGGCTGCACTGTAGAGGCTGAGCTGTTCTGCACCATAATCTCTTAGACGTTCTTACAATATCTGGCTTGTGTCCAACCTTCTGTCTGTATATATATGCTGTGATGGAAAAGCAGTTTCTGGGGTTGCTCCATACAGGAGAAAATGTTTGTGCTGTGTGGCTGCTGCGTTTACTGCTACCTAAGGGACACTGTTGGCTGCTGGTGTGACTGCTGGTGATGGGCTTACATGCTAAGCATGCTCAGGTACTAAGTACCTTGCATGCTTACAAGAGCATTTTCCATGGCCACAAATACTTACTTGTAATATGGAAAACAAGACAGGCTAGCTTTAGAGGTAGCTTTCAGGACACTCACAGCAGACAGATGATCTATATTCTCAGGAAGAGAATTGCATTAATGTCTATATTACTTAGTTTCTATACAAAATGTTAAAATTAAGATCAGTCTCTGCTACATATTTGCATACTAACTACTACTAACTACTACTAACATACATGCCATTATATGTGCTGTTAAGCCTCGTATAGATACGGTTTCTTTTAATCAAAATGTTCAGATAGTTGATTTTAAGTACTCTTTTTGTTGAAATACATACAATAATCTTTATAAAATTATAATATTTATAAAACTTGCCTGTAATAGGCTGACTCTTACGCTGGCTGTCTGAGTTTTACCACTGTTTGGAAGGCAATGGCAATGGTTTTATGATAGGAAAATTAGAGAAGTTTGCATTATACTAATAGTCAGGTACTTATGTAGTATGAAGATACTGGATCAATGCAGTCTTTGTTTTGTCCCATTAAAATATATATGTACTAGCAAAAATGAGTGAACATACAGTGTAATATGATCTGCTTTTTGCTGTATCTTACACTTGCGCAGCCCTTTTTTGAAGTGCAGGTAAATCCCATTGCATAACCATCAGCAATTTGCTCCCATGTACCAAACTATCTATACAATTGCTTTCAAAGAATTGGCCAACAGGGACACAATTTTGTATTGTAATACAAGGAAATTGCAAGCATCCCATTATAGTTAAGTGAGAGCAGTAGCACTTATCTTCTGTTTGAGAAACAATGTAACCAAATAGTTTGAATTGTGGCATGTTTTAGAGCTGCACGTTCACAATAAAGTAAGAGGTTGTTAAAAGAATAGAAGTATTATTCTTTGTATTAATGGGCAAAGAAGGCAATACATGTTTACTGCTGATACAGTAGCAGTCAGTATATTTAGTCCAAGTATGACTGGATCAGCAAAAACACTAAAACCTCTTTCATTTTTCTAATTTTCTTTCAACATTGCAAGGAACTTCCTCCAGCCAGCAGAAGATAAACTGCACTGCCAGAAATCCAGAGCTGGGGATTGGTGTGGATATGCTTTAAGCCCACAATATCTTATGTGCTGTGTTTGCAGAGCCATGCCACTGCCTGTACCCTCCACTGGTTCTATCCAGTGTCCAGGGATTTTCAGGTCACAGCTGTGTTGTGGATTTAGTGAGACACACAGACTCCTTGGGCTGGTCTGGTGTGGAAGAGACATGGGAAGTAAACAGCATTCAGATCTGTGTGTGAGGAAATAGTGTTAGATAGTCCTCTGTAAGCTTGTGCTTTAAGGAGAAAAATCAATTTTGCTCCCTGGTGTGGTTAAGTTGGCTCTATCCTAACACAGTCCAACTAGGAAAAGTTGTAAAATGCATCAATATTTCTGGTCCTAAAACTGAAAAAAAAAAAAAAAAAATATTTTGAAAAAAAAAAAAAAAAAAAAAAAAAAAAAAAAAAAAAAAAAAAAAAAAAAAAAAAAGGAAGACTTGACAGACAAGAGAAAGCAATTAATCTAATCTTGAAATGAAGGAGTTGCCAGCCACCCCAAAAGTTGCAAGTCCTTTGTCATAAATGATAATTTATCAGACTCTGTTTTCATGAGTCTGTTCCAAATTACTTAAAATCTGATTTTCAAACATTCTTAATGGTCCCATGGCCCAAAGCACCACGGGTGGGTCAGTGGCTCAACACTTTGGTAAAACAAGGTGTAGGAGCTATCCCACAACTTGTTCCTATGCTTCAAACTCCTGGTACACCTCTCCTCTTCAAGGACCTTGGCAACCTGTATTATAGAGTAAGCAGGAGAAATATGCTTACAGCATCTAGAAAGAACTCCTGCCCCATTTATGCTTAGCCTCTGAAACAAGGTGCAAGGAGCTACTACATGGCTTCTTTAAAGGCACCTATTTTTGACTCATTATCACTGACCCCCACTCCAGTCCCTAGGATATTCACTGGTTGAAAGTTTGGGGACACCTGAGAAAATACAGATGTGAGTATAAGTGAGTAAATTTCCATTAGCTGGTAAACTCTTCTCTATGTCAGTATTCAAGAAAATAACCAAGTACTCTTAAACACTGATAGCTTGTTAAATTACATGAGGAAATTTGAGCAAAAGGGTTGTGCTAAATGACCTTAACATGAAAGAAAATTTATTAGCTAAAAACAAGCTTCAATTAGGATTAAATGTGTGTAGTACTAAAGAGCTGGAGGAGCTGTCAGGAAGAATATGTTTTCTATTAATTGGTTTGCTTTGCCTAACCACTTAGGCTCCAACAAAATATATTTACATTCTATCATTGTGTTTACACTTACTCTGTCTTCCAATGTGTAAGTAGAGGTCGTGATGAATTTTCTTTCCCATTTATTGTGGTAGGTTTCTGTTCTGCATGGAGTATTAGAGATGTTTGTCCCATTTGCCTGCCCTGAATGAAAATACCACCCAAGACTGGAAGCCAGGGAGGCTGTTGAGGGCAGTCGTCCTTCAGCATGTGTTGTGCCACTTACAGCAGGGATACTTTTGTGATAGGCATTTAATGGAGTCACTCTAAGGATGGCCTCGTCTGTCATTGGTTGGAAAAAATACATAGAATTGCCTGAAGTCTTTGAAGCAGTTAAGGCAGTGTGGATATAGAGAAAGACCTGCATTTCATGTGACTTTCAGAGTAATGGAAGGATGACTTTATGAGAAAGTCCTTTATGACTAAATGTTCCATGAAAATTGACAGCACTAAACTTCAAAACCCTAGTCTCAAGGAGTTTTAGAGTATAAAGTCTTTTCTTGAATAAAATATACCTACTCACCTTTTAAAAATGTTAATTACAACATCCTATCATGTAGACTTGGGACACATAATTTGAATTTTCTTCTGGTAAGGTTATTATTATCAGTCAGACATTCCCCAAAAGGAAGCTGGTTTAGGTTAAATTTATCTAGTGAAAAGGTCTGTGCAGAGCTTAAACCCTACATTAAAGATCTAAATCCAGAGCATAATAATTCCTCAAAAATAGTGGCTTGACTTGAAGGAACTATTCATGTGTTCAGATTGTTCATGAGCATATGTACTTTGCAATGCTGATCTTTCAGCGGGGCTTAATTTATTTCTGTACAATTGGCAAAAGCTTTTTCAGATTAATATGTCACCCTCTTAGAAAAAGAGTGAATTAAGATAAACCCCCTTCTGTAACATGAAGCTAAAATATCATTATAGAGAAGGCATTGTCTAGAACCCATTTTTATATTAACTATAAAATGCAAGTACCTGATTAATAAATGATTGACTGATTGATTGATTTATGGCAGTGGGCGTCCCCAAGCTTCAGTGTGACTGATGACAGAGGATTTTCACCAACCCACGACTCTGGGTCATGGCACGCTCAGCACACTCTCTCCCAGAGCCAAGAAACCAGAATCTATTCCCCAACCCAGGTATTCTGGCTGTCAGCTGACCAGTCTTGAATTGTTCTGTTTCATGCATACTGAGATTTGTATCCAAAGCAGTTCTGCAGGAGACCATTGAATCACAAGTAACAAAGCCTAACTGAAGAATATGGTTTTAAGTTGCACAGTTTAATGCTCCAAACCCTGTAGGTTCTAGATGGAAAGGGTGTCACTTCACTTAAGAGAGTATGTCTAATAAGGTGTGCAAAGTTCTGCTCTCTCTGAGGACAGAATATACCAGTGAGAGGGACAAGTGCATTAGATTCAGCTCCCTAGCATTTCTCTGATCTTTTTCCTGATTGTCCAAACCTTTCAAAGAGAAGGAAAGCCACTGATAAGAACTATGTTGCAACATTAGATTAAATTTATCAAGCACATTGCTTTGTTTTCTGGCACAATGGCATCTCTTAAGAAAAAAAGCAATAGCTGGATATTTCAGTGAGGGGATCCCAGGTAAACTGGTACATCTGTAGAAAAACCAGTGTGTCCAAGAGTCAATTAAATTCTTAAGATGCAAATTTTCAAAATCTTTATTAAAAGTGGTAACATACATTTCCTTCAGACAGAATTATAGGTGATAAGAATTTGCAAAACTGGGTGTTCTGTGGGTTTTTTTGTTGTTGTCATTGGTTTTGGTTTGGTTTGGTTTGGTTTGGTTTGGTTTGGCTGTTTTTTTTAGGAGCAGTCTTTAATTTGAGGTACTAAAATTCCATGTCCTTAACCAAGTGTATTCTTTTTGTTTTTTGCTTTTAATATTTTTTTCTTAATAAAATATTACTTTGTGGCATTATGGCACAACCAAAATACCTTCAACATCTGAATCACATCCTAGTAAGTCCATGGAGGAACTGTGTTTATGTCTTGTGTATTATGCATGTGTGTGTGTGTCTGTGTGTGTGTATACATATACAGATACCATATACAGTCATCTGTATATTACCTCTGATAAAATATTTAGACGAAATTGGAATTAACATATTTTTTCCTGGCCCCACAGAACATAGTAGCTATGATATTTCTTTCTTTCTTTTTTTTTTTTTTTTTTTTTTTTTTTTTTTTTTTTTTTTTTTTTTTATAAGTTTGCCTGGAAAAGAGAAGATATCAGAGAAAATTTCACTTAAATACTCCAGACATCATCTTTCAAGGTTAGGGTAATATCTTTCAAAGTTAGGGTAAATCCTTTTCATCTTTAGCTGACAGGAATATAGTTAAAACACCCAGCATTTCATCATCTGATACATTACATTACATTTTTTCATTAATTAGGAACTAGGCAAAGTCCTAAATTGACTTTAAATAAAGGAAATGTGGAAATTTTCTGCTGAAGTAAAATACTCTCAAGCCTTTTTAAAGCATCATATGAATAATTTTAATAGAAAAAGGTTCTAAAACCAATATAGCAGGAGTTACAGTCTTCAAATGTATACTTTGTTTTTTTTCTTTCTTAAGAAACATGTGGTTCGCCTTTAGTTGAGCATTTTAAATGTGGCTTTTTATCAATTGGCAATCTTATGAAATACCAAATCAGGAAACTGTCATTGGATTCAGTACTGGAGAAAAAGTTGGCATTACTGATTTGTGTGTGTGTGCATTCTTAATTCTGCATTTTATGCTGAATATTACTTTCCAGTGTTCATGTAAGGTAGGTGTGCATATCCCAATGCACGCACAAATATGAAAAATTTCATCATTAAAACAAAGGCCTATTTTGTGTTCTGCAGGAAATAGCAGGTAGTTGCTGCAGAGCAAAGAATAATATGATAATCATTTCACATTATTTCTTAGAGACACAAGAAAACTTCTTCAGTGAGCAATGATATGATAGTCTGAAACTTTGCTTTTACCTTAATGCTGCTTTTTCAACATAATTTGCATCAGGCAGCATCACCGTATATGTAAACTCACCATTTAACTTACTTCCTCTTTTTATTGCATAAACCTTCCCAGGGATTGCTTTTTTTAAGAATCATTCAAACCTTTGGCAAGAAAATTTTAACATTTCTGGCTTTTTGATTGCCAATTGCCCTGCTTGAATAACACCCTATTTGTCTATACAATAGGAATTTGCATATCATGAAAAAAATCATGAATCCTAAAGGGGAATTTGTAAAAATAAATTGAACTGACATATAGAGGCAAACTCTTTGGCTTATGCAGAAGTAGTCAGGAGTATTCATACAGGCAAAAAGTGATGTAAAAACCACTCTTGAATTTTTAAAAATAGAAAGAGAAAAATCGCATCATTTGGCAAACCACATATTGTTTTCACCTAGCTGCACTACCTTTTGAAATCTTTTGGCTTCTTTTTTAAGAAGAATAATTTTTAAAAAGACCAAAATATTACAAAGTGCTAAGTCAAATTGAATGTTGTTTTAATTTCGTTTTAATGCCCATAATTATCCTTTCACTTGTGGCATCAAGTGAATATGTTCTAATTTCCTTTGCTTTTTCATCATCTCAGGTAATATTTTTTGCAGTTCCTTCTAACTTCTAGTTTATTAACAATCCCAAAGAGTGCTGGAAAGATAGAAAGTGATTACTATTATAAAATTATATTTTGCATGACCTAAAGAGGGTAGAAAGTACTTTGCAATCCAAAATATTCATGTTCTTACCTGTATCACAATGACAACACATGGAGGAGTATCAAATCGTGTTTCGACATCAGTTGTTGGAAGGAGATGTTTTCAACTGTTTTATCCCTCTGGATTC